>QKWP01000107.1:504145-524522 GCA_003550325.1 Gigaspora rosea
CAGCACCTTTTAAACAAGCGTATTTATTGGTATTCTGCACGATTGTATTTATTTGTTCATAAGAAAAAAACATACTAAAAATTGAATATGGTGATGATAAAAAATTTTCATTTCTAGTAGGAGCGTTTAGTATAAATCCATGCATGGGTCTTGAATGTTGAAATGTATTAAAAGGAGGAGGAATAGGAAGTTGTACATGAATTTCGGTTTCATAATTTTGACCACGACCACGACCACGACCACGACCACGGCCACGGCCACGACCATGACCACGACCAGAACCATGCTCTTGACCATAATTATGACCATCTTTATTATCTTGAATTTCATCTTGAGCGTTTTCATATCGAACGTTATAATCTTCAGA
Organism: Gigaspora rosea; assembly: GCA_003550325.1. Lineage (NCBI taxonomy): Eukaryota > Fungi > Glomeromycota > Glomeromycetes > Diversisporales > Gigasporaceae > Gigaspora > Gigaspora rosea. The sequence goes on from QKWP01000107.1 coordinate 504,513, forward strand.
GTCACTTTGTTCATAATGTTCATGGACACTACGTGATAATTCTACAATATATATGTCATCGTCATCCTGTTCGTTTAGAATTGAAGTTTCAATTGCAAAAAAAATTCGTGTGAAAAAAATTTTTTTTAAAAAAAAAAAATTCAAAAGTTAACAAAAATACCTTACGTTGGGCAAAATTAAAGAAATTCTTTAATTGGTTAGTTTCGCCCTTTTCGAAACAATGGTAAGTTTGCAATTGATTAAATATGTTTAATAGAATGTTGATCAATATTTATCTAATACCAAAATGTGATTGGACTATTTTTATAAAAAAATACAAACCGATTTACATCTAAATTTAGAAATTGCAGGCAAATTTGCCTGCAAGACCGTTTAAGTGATAAATATTACCATTCTGGTGATACACAGCATGTGATTTACTAACGTATGTTATTAACGTTATCCATATTTCAATCTAATTTAAAGTTATAATGTGTGTATAATGAATGGAAGTCGATTTTTTAAATTTTGAAAATGCAAAGTGTGTGTAATAATCGAAAGTCGATTTTTTAAATAAAATTGATGATAACCGATTATTAATTTACATTAATAAATCAATGATGAATTATTATGACATTAACATGCAAATAATCATATGGCATTAATTTTCTCATAGTCGAATTATGGTTTTTGGACATAGCAAATCAAAAATGGCAAAGTGCAATATTGTATGACTTTATGATTATAAAAATTTTCCCACATACTTGTCACGTTTCTGAAAGATGACCAATCGAAAATGTTCTAACAGACGAACTTTAAATCAATGACATATTGTGCATGTGTACTGAATTACCCAATCAAATCAAGAATAAAAGACCAATCAGCATACAGATTTATGTCGATCAAAGTGCAAATTATTTTAGTATGTTTTTAATAATTATTTAATATATTTAATTTTTTACTAGTTATTTAAATTTATACTTAATTATTTTAGTTTTATTTACTACAATTTTTATAGCTCAAATCTTTTATGCAAAGTTGCAAGAACTCAAAAAAGATCTTTTTGATAGAGGTGTTCTTGGTCAAGTAATAGCTCATATTTATATAGTAGAATTTCAAAAGTATAGTCTTTCTTATACACATTTGTTGTTAATATTTCATTATAATGACAAACTTCATGGAGCTTATGATTATAATGCAATAGTATCAGCAGAAATACCCAATTCAGTAAAACAATCTAGACTATACCAAACATTAACTTCTTTTATAATTCATGGACCATGTAGATCTTTTAATAACAATGCTCCATGTACTATGCAATAAGCATTATTCAAAAAAATTTATTCAAGAAACAAGTGAAGGTGATTATTAGGGTGTCCAGAATTCTGCTACTAATGATAGCAAATTATGCTTGCTAATGATATAAAATTATGCTTTTAATACTAATGAATTTTTTTAAAAAAAATTTTTTAAATTAATAAATTTTATAGCTTTTATAATATAAAATTTAAAAATAACTATTTATAGATTATATTTATTCTAATTTTTCAATGCAAAAATCAATATAATTATTAATAATTTTAATTATTATCATTGATAAAATGTGCAATTTTTATTGTCATTATTAATAATATGTAATTATTATTAAATTGCTTTGGTCTCATATCTGCATTACAAATTGACATAGATCATTTCACAATTAGTGAAAATTGAGAAATAGCACATGACAATTAAATAATATGAAATATTCTTATTTGATTTTGTTTTATCATATAATATTATGGCTAATTCAAAATAATATAAATATCAAATCCAGTGTATGCTCATATAAGTACAATAGCAGTACGTTGCACTAATATAGCCCATTAACATGCACAATCAAAAGCAAGATTTTGTTGATAACATCCAAGATGGCGGTTAACTATATACACATTCCTGGTATATGTATTATATAAAATAATGAGGTTTTTAGATTCTTTGTACTATATTTATATAAATAGCTAAAACTGCAATTTTTGTTAATAATTTAGTGATACTCTATCTATTATAAAAAATACCAAAATTATGCTAAAATTTATGTTAGAAATGTAAATTATGCTGAATTCTGCTGCAAATATAATAATACTAGCAAACTCAAATTATACTAAATTATACTAATAGCATAATCCTGGACACTCTAGTGATAATTCATATACATTGTACCGACAGCATGAAAATGGACATTATATAATAATCAAAAATGCAAAACTGAACAATCATTGGGTTATTCTCTATAACCCTTATTTTTCTTTCAAATTCAACTGTTATATTAATGTTGAAGTATGTTCAAGCATTAAATCAATAAAATATTTATATAAATATGTATATAAAGGTCATAATCGTGCTGCTCTATATATCAACAAAAAGATAAATTAGTCAATATCTTGATGCTTGCTGGGTTTCTGCTTTAGAAAATATTGGAGGATTTTTGGTTTCAATATTTCAGATATTGACCCTGCAGTATTCCGTTGCAAATTTATCTTTCTAATTAGCAAAATATAACATTTTTAGAAACATCTAATTTGAATAGTATTATTGCTAATAAAGAAAAACAAAAAACAATGTTAACAGAATACTTTAAAATGAATCAAATTGATCCAAATGCATGCAATTATTTATATTGTGAATTTCCTAAATATTATATCTAGAATAAAACTACAAATGATAGACAAAATGTTGCCAAGATGAAGTAATAAGAAGAATATATACTATAAAACCAAGTGAAGAAGAACAATATTATTTACATGTGCTTTTAAATAATGTTAAAGGAGCTACATCTTTTGAAGATTTAAAAACAATTAATAACTATGGGTGTAAAGTATTTAGAGAATGTGCAACAAAACTAAAACAGAGAAAATATATTACAAAACTATGCAAAAAGCTGCTCAATTTCAAATGCCTTTTGCTCTACAAATTTATTTACAATAATATTAATATTTGAGAAACCAAATGATATTCAAGCTTTATAGAATAAAAATTTTAATGCTATGTTAGAAGATTTTGCAAAAAAGGAGTTTCTAATAATTATCTTAAAGTTAATACTGTTCTTTTTAATATAAATAATCTTTTAGAACAACATCACAAGTTCTTAAATAAATATGATCTTTTTTTACTTAATTGGTCTAATAATTATAATTTTTTGAATGAGTTACCTAAATTAATATTAAATGAGCTAAATATTCCAATAAGCAATGAAGACTTATCAAGAATTGAATTGTTAAATAAATATCAAAAACAAAGTTTTGATGATTGTATTGAAAAAAATCAACTAGCTGTTATTTTTGTTGATGGACTAGCAGATAAGTATTATAATTAAAAAGACTATAATTCTTAACTATATATTGAAAAATTTTATATGAAAGTTAAATATACTATAACCATACTAGACCTTTTTTATAATATAAATATTTTAAAATTTATACAAATTATATAAACTTTATATACTAATCCAAATAATATAATACTATTTATAGGTTCAGGAAAAACTTTTTTATATTTTTATCTACTTGCTAAAATTTGCTCAACTTATTCAATAGCACTTGCAATAGCTTCATCTGGTATATTGCTCTTCTTATGCCTAGAGGACAAACTGCACACTCTAGATTCAAAATTTCTTTAGATATCAAACCAGATTCAACATGTTCTATTAGCAAACAAAGTCATTTAGTTAAATTACTAAAACTAGCTAAACTAATTACTGTATCTGGGATAAAATTTCAATGATGAATCATTATTCAATATAAGCTCTTGATCCAACTTTGAGAGATCTAATGGAATGTAATCTTCTATTTGGAGGAAAAATTTTTGTATTTGGTAGAGATTTTGCCAAATTATACTGGTAATACTTCAAGGAAGTTGTACACAAATAGTAAATGCACATTAAAGGTTTCTTCTTTGTGGTTAATAATGAAAGTTTTTCATCTTTGCCAAAATATGCATATCAAAAATAATTCTAAAACTGTTGACTTTAAAGATTTTCTATTAAGAATTGGAAATGAAATAGAACAAACTATAAATAATAATATGATTAAAATTTCAGATCATATGGTAATTAACTAGCATGATGAAAATACTTTACAAATACTTATAGAAAAAATTTATTCTCTTCTTTCAATACAATTATTAGATATTTTTTATTTTACTGATAGAGCTATATTGATTACCAAAAATGAATATGTAGACTATTACATTAGACCAATTAGGGTGTGACAAAAATCAGGTGATTTTTTAGAAAGAAGGAGTAAAAAGTTGAATTATATATAAGAACCTGACTATATATATATTAAGGAAGAGGGAGACTAGACTACTGATAAAAAAGAATCAGATGATTAATGACACTGCCCTTACCAGGTGATTGTATAACTTACCAAAGCTTTGACTCTGTTTCTGATGATTACAATAACTTCTACTGACAAGAATTTCTTAATTTTATGAATATTGCTAATATCACTCCTCATGAATTATATTTAAAAATTTATGCACCTTTCATATGTCTTCGCAACTTAGACCCACTTAATAGCTTATGTAATGGCACTAGACTAATATGTCGAGTATTTAATTCTAATATTATTGAGCCAAAAAAGGACTCTAAAATATACATAGATAGGTTAGATTAATATAGGTTTACTAAAAAAGAAAGATCTGCAGAAAAACTTCAAAAATAAGCAAAAAATTACTATAAATAGAAAAGATCTGTATAAAAACTTCAAAAATAAACAAACTTATACCTGGCCTATCTATGTATATTTCAGGGCCCTGGCAGAAATAACTAAAGGAAATTATCAAGGAAAATGGGTATTTCTTCCTCAAATATCTTTTATAACTTCAAGTAGTGCAAAACTTCCTTTTACACTAAAAAGAAAGCAATTTCCAATTAAACACGCATTTGCTTTAACTATAAATAAATCTTAAGGACAAACTATTCCATATATTGGACTTTATTTGCCTGAGCATGTATTTACTCATAGATATGTATAGTAGACTAATACAGGAGTACAGTTTTTTCAAAGGTTAACTTTCTTCTTTTGAAGACTTCTTTGTATATCATATCAGCAGATTTACACAATTGGACCTTTTTTCAAGACCCCAATTTTCATATAATTTTGCAAATCAAACCACCTTATCTCTAAGATCTAATGGGTTGGTGCTTATCTAATGGGTTTATTTATATTGTTCAGTTATTTGTTAATCATCTGATCATCATCTGACCAATGAACTTTTGTAAACAATCGAATTTGGGGACCATTTTTAGGGCCCAATTTCAATTTCGTAAATTCGCCGATATGTTTGGCATGCAAGACAAAAACATTCTCTTACAAGATAACTGGCAGGAGATAGCACCCTTGTATGAAAAATTCTGGTAGGGGCTAGAAGAAATAGATCTTGTTAATAAAGTAACCTGTAGTAAAACAATAGAGAATAGCAAGAATATAAGTTTTTTAAGTACACCTTTCTTTAAATTTAGTGCAAGTAATTCCTATTTTCTTTCTTTATCCTATTTCTTTCTTCAAAATTTTTAAAAAGTTGGCAAAACAGTTTATTCCTGTCAAAAGATTAGCATTGTTTATATTTTTTTCAAACTTAGTAAAATGCAACTATGCATTTGTTTTGGTACACATGTTACTACTCTAAAAGACAGTGATCTAGCATCTTTTGTAAAGAGATATTGAAAGAAAAGTTAAAATTAGGAGAAGCCTTAAAGTTACAGTAGAGATATACAAACATTGCATTTGTTATATAATTTTTTTGTATCTAGTGCAGGTTATAATAGTACTGTTTATTTTTTCTTATTCTTTTATATTTGTATTATTATGTTCTATTCACTTCTTGAGTTTTTTCTTTCTTTTCATGTTTATTTTTTATTAATTTAGTTGTTCATTTAGGTAGTATAGCTTTTTCTCTATTTATTTCCTTTTTTTTCACTTTCTATACTTGTTTAGTTTTTTTCTAGTTAAATTTTTCTACTTGAAAAGCTAGAAAAAGGTTTTAAAAGTAGGCAGTCATAATAAATAGTAAACTCAAGTCAGTAATTCAACTACTTTAAGTTAGTCTTATAATTCCTAATAAAAATATTTCATAATAATAAAATGGTTTTGTTAATATGCTTGTATAATGAAATATTGGCGATTAGCAAAATTCATGATGAATGAAAAAATCCTTTGTAAATTATTTTGACTAATAAAATATTATAATATAGCTAACTCTCATTCAATGAACTTCTTTGTAACAAACTCTGAATACTGATATTAAAATATAATTCAAAGTTAAATTATAATTCAAAGTTTCACTTATCAATATAAAAACACAGCAAATTTAATTAATAATAAACTGTTTTCTTGCCAGATTATAAATTCCTTAATGATTCTATTAATCAAATAAGATTTTTTTCAATGAGTGACTTTAAAATGAACTATGGATATACTAAACCTTTAATTATTTTTTACTTTAAGATTATTTATTGTATTTATTTTATTAGCCAATCAGGTACTTCTAAGAGATAAAGCCTTTTTTAGATAATTTTGGCTAAATGTGTTATATAGAAATATTAAAAAATGTGTAGATAAAATAATACAAAAAGAAAAAATTGATTTTATATATACTATTTATTTATATTATAAAAAAATAAGAATCTTTTTATATTTTATCAAATGTTATCATTTCATTATTCATTATAGGGTTTACTATTTATTATTGTTATTTAGAAATAGCTTGACAAAATGGTTCATCATTTGTTAGTAACCAATAATATAATGAATTCTTCATTAGGTATCATTAAATCAGTCACAATAATGAGCTACAATGAGAAAAAATTTATAGCAGGTTATGTTTAGGTGTTCCTAAAGACACCAGGTAAGCCATACTTTAATTAATAGTCAACCTAGAGTAAATAGCATATAATATATAGTTAGTACAAATATGAATAAATAAAGTTATAGATTTTTAGTTTTGTTATTTATATAATTATTAGAGAAAGAAATGGATAGAAGATAATGAAATTTTTGAGAGTTAGTATCTTTTTTTTACAGACTACAAGAATTAATTTAAAAATATCACAAGATAGATTGTCAATATAGAAGAGACTACAAATATAATATAAAAATATGAATATTTAAGTATTAAATTAATTATTTAAAGGTTAAAATAAGGCAAACTTATTTGTCTTTAATATTAAATCTAAAACTTGTAGATGCTATTGATAAATATAATTAATTAAATGTTAGCTAAAAGTAGGCTTTTATAAAAAAAATGCAAAATATGAAGATTTGAATATTTAAGTGATAATTTGAGTTAAAGGGTCAAAATTTCATAGTAAAAATCAGCAGAGTTTTACTAATTGCTTTATATAAAAGTGGAATGCTGTACATTTCAAATCATAATAAAAACCTATAGTAAACAATCAATAAATACTTATATCGTATCATATGGAGTGTCTTCAATTAAAAGGGCCCATTTTTACATATATTTTATTTTGAGATATTTGAGTTTAATTATTTGTTTTGATTTTTGGACTGATCCGGGATCAATCAAATTTCACGATATTGATTGGTTAAAGACGGCAGGTGACTATCGGGTAAACTCGTGATGTGTTGGCTCTACGCAGCCTCATGTAATTTTTCTTTTTACATTATCTTGATTTTTTATTATGTAATTCAACTTTCATTTATAATTAAAAAAGTCAATCATGTCAAAATTTATATGAATTTAACGAAAACTCATTTTTCAAAAAAATGTAAAAATGGGCCCTTTTAATTGAAGACACCCCATATACTAATGTGATTTTAATGATTTAACTATCATTAGGTTCAGAAAAGTTGGTTTTGCAAAGTTTAATTAGAAATTATAAAATGTTTGCTTAGTAAAAAAATACTTTTATATGTAAAAAAGCCCTTTTGCACACTATAAAAATTTACTATTAAATTCTGCTGTAATTTATTATAAAATATAAACATTTTATACTTTTTATCTGCAATCTTCTCCTTAATTATGGTAGGTCTAGCTATTATAGCAATACTGGGTACATATCGTATATATATATATTACATATTGGGTACCCGATATTATACCGATGTGTATAATTTTAACTCATGTATTATTGTTGATTGCACAGATTCAGTTAAATAAAATTCATAACTACTATTACCCTTTACTACAACCTTTACTTGACCACCACCTTCTACTATAGCTCATGAAATATAATGCTTATTTCTCAAATGCCTCTATAAATTTGAAGTATAACCATCTTTTAAATATTTTATTCATGAAATACAAATTTTGTGATGACAAACCCAATACTTTAAATTATCAATTGTTCTTGTCTCATAAAATACTTTAACAGGGCTACCACCTGGCTTTTCAATTTTTTCCATTTTCAACTAATTGACCACTAGTTTGTAATAACAAAGTGGATTGAAATGAATTTTTATTATTGTCATTACTATCTGTATTGCTAGGTTCTGATTCATCTAAATCAATATCCTCAGGCTCATCCAAATCAGAATTCTCAGGCTCATCTAAGTCAGTATTCTCAGGTTTATATAAATTAATATCCTCAGGCTCTAATACCATATTACTTAAATATTCATTACTCATCATTTATCTGCTTGATAATTCAAATATATTGTGTGACTTTTGTTGACCTTTGATGAATTACATATTTTTTGGTGCTAATAAATTTAGTCAGATGTTCATAAATGAATATTTATAATATACTTAAAAGATCCACTGATCTACAATAATTTTTATTTTTTTCATAGAAAAAATAATATTGTCAATACATGATGAATCTTAATAAAGCCATATAATAGTACTAACAATATGCAGTTTTGTTTTATATTGATAGTAGGTTCAGTGATCGTTGTTATAAGGTTAGCGGTATTTAAATTGTAAACTTGTAATCTTCAACAGATATAATCCGGCTTTTTACAGACAACCTAGCAAGTACTTAAAGATAAAATTTGGGAGTTAGAAACTTACTAATGCGATTCAATATATGTATGTACATACAGCACAAGAAACTTAAAACCATCGTTATTTTTTTCCTACACCAACTTTCATAGAAACACTAACAATCAATTCTATGCATGTACTTGCAGTAAGAAATTAAACCGTTATTTTTTTCCACAGAAACGGTAACAATAATCTCGATTAATCGATTGGCCAACTAATCGATTAGTTGATTAATCGATTAGTTGGATAAAATGATCTATCAACTAATCGATTGAACAATTTTCATCGATTTATATCACTAGTACGAACGTTAGTATTAACGTTAGAACAAACGTTAATATCAATATTTCAATATTAACGTAAATACTAATGTTAGTACAAACGTTAGTATTAACGTTAATATTAAAGTTAGTCTTGACGTTAAGAATATTCTAGAGTGTGAGTAGTTGTACAATATGTATAACTGCTAATCTTTCAATAAAGTATTTTGATTCAAGTATATATGTTCTTATTTAGGCTATTGTTCTTTTAGCTGCACTTAATTTATCAATCTTTTGAGAACCCCTTTATCTATCTGGATATCAGAATTCGAACAAAATTGAATAAAATTTTATCGATATTTTTTTTTTGAATTGTGCGTAGATTATTACATTTGATCGTTTCGGACTTTATATTCTAATAATAAAATATAATCACATATGGCACTTTAAAATTCTATTATTTCTATTTTCAATTGATAATTTGCACTTTACACACTCCAGGGATGCTATTGGCTTGTTCGGTTCTATTAATTGGTCGGTTTTTATAATAGTTAAATATACATACTCATATACTTTATATCCACCGTGCATAACCTGAGAAATTAATAAGTATTTATCTCTTGATGTATTATATCTGAGTGTGTACAAATTGGTTGGCAAAAGTAAATTACATTAATGCCATTGCTATGAATAATTATACGTTTGTTATGCATAATGAAATTAATATTTTAAGCTATTGTTCTACTATGCTGAATATTACCATAAATAATAGCGATGTAAAATGGTTAGAAAAAACAATCACAGCCCAAATGAGCCACGCATTCTAAAATTTCTCAAATGCGTGCGCACGAACAATAAAAAGCCACTCATTTCTAAAAATTTAAGAAAAAATCTTTTTTTTTTATGATTTTTCGTCAACATTAGTAAGATTAGAATGTCATCCAATTCTAATCCGCCTAAGAATGATGATCCGGAAAATAAATCAAAACCTAATACAAAGAAATGGATCTGGGGAATGATTGCACTTATAGTAGTAATTATTATTTGTGTAGTCGTTTATATTGTTACCGAGACAAATATTGTTACCGAGTCAAATATTGTTACAGAATATGATACTTCCAATATTCCTTTTCAATATCAATTGAGACTGAAAAGTTTATTTGCAATTAATAGTCAGTACAGTTATGTTATTTCAAGTCTTTCTGATCACGAATTTACTCAAGAATCCAACCTTACTGCTCGTGATGTTAATCACGATAACTTTACAACGAATTCAAATGCAACTGAGCAAATTGAACTTGGACTCTTAATTTCACGACCATTAAGATTTTTAACTCCAGCCTTTTACGAAGTTCTGGAGGATAGATATCTACAAAATGGTACAATGTACCGAGTAATAACTGCTACTGCATCTTACACAATTCCTTTGTACACTGGCTGGGACCCACCGATTACCATTCAATTCGTTACTTCAAATCAAACCACTTATGATGACTTAATATCTTGTGAATATCAATTCACATGGATGATCGGTTCCGTCAACAGAAAATGTAAGAATGAGTCGGAGTTCAGAGCGGTCTCTTATGTTAGTGGATCAAGCTGGCTTGGATTTACATTTTCTAGTTTGGATGATAAAAAGGTTTATGCAGATATTACTGTGCCGTATTTTTCTATTTGGAATTATTATTTAAAAAGGTATGTTTACGAAAAAAAACTTTTTTGATGATTTATCGGTTTAAATTTTGGCATTTAATATTAATTAATTTGTTCATTAATGTTAATAAGGAGTGTGTACATAGACCATAATGCGCCGTTTCCAACACTTATACCTGCTCTTTATACTGCCTATTACAATTATATTGTTGGGCATAATTCCACGTCCACAGATGAATCTACGGATACAGAATCTACGGATACAGAATCTACGGATACGGAATCTACTGACGCTGAATCTGCGGATAATTCCTAATAATAAAATCAAAAAATATATCAAAATTATTTTCAATTCTTTGATTCTTTAATTAAAGGTAGAGCACATGTAGATAAGTAGATTATTTGTCATGACGAAAAAATTTTAATGACGAAAAAATTTTATATAAAAAATAGAGATATGCTCCTAATAAAATTTTTTAAAAATATAACTAAACTTTGTTAAAATTTTAAGATATATAAACTAAAATGGGTTGTTTATTGTGGCAAAATTTTAAATCTTGTTTTATTTCAAGAAAATCTACTTGTATTATTATAAAGTTTCTGTAGCGGCACCAAAATTTCCATATTTACACAAAATCATTGATTTTAATTGGTTTATATCATATGATCATTATATAACTTTTGTGATGCCCAATTTTAAATGCATTTGTTTTGGCGAATATCTAACCAATTTTTATAAATTTATTACTTTTGGAATTAGAATACCCTATTCTACAAATGGAACCTAAAAATTAAAAGCAATTTCTTAATAAATTTTTTTTAATTTCAAAAAGAAAAAAATTTACTATTCGTTTTATATATAAGGCTATACAAACTTATATAGTTGGTTTTCATATCCCGGCCGGGTCAGTAGAGTGGGAGTTTGAAATTTTTTTTAGTATATCAGCCAATAGGAAACCTCCACAGATATCATATGAAAGCAAAGATAAAGAACTTGTTTTTCCGATTAATAAATAACTAGCTAACGCGTGCAAGATGATCTAATCGCACAGATTGGATTAATTTCAGTCATGTGCAACTTCATGTTTGGCGATTTTAATTTTGATCTTTTTACTTAACAGCGAATAAATAATTCCACTGATTAATATGTTATGCCCAACTTCGCGGATAATAACTGACTCATTCCACAGTTCTTACGTATTATGATATACTTCTATACTATTTTTTTCAAATTAAGTTATGTATTTCGTAAAGTTTAGCTTACAAATCTCTTTTCTTTATTGCTTATTTGAATTATAGGCTAGCTCTATCGTCTCACCCTTCTCTCAATGACTTATAAATATTGTAAGTAGAAACAGAATTTAAGTGGATTTGGAATTTTATATAAGACCTCATTTTCAGTGTTGATTTTATCATATAGTATATATACCCATACCCTAATTCTAATTTAACTAGGAAATTCCGAATCCACTTGAATTCTGTTCCCACTTACAATATAAATAAAGAGCAACGCAAAGATCTTACGTTTGATAATTAATTACTGCTGCTATTGCTATGATAGCAGTGCAAGATCTCATATTGATTATTAGGCGGTTACATTAGTAGTGCAAGGGACCTCACGTTTAGTAATTGTGCACCATGGCCGCGATAGCAATCAAGGACCTCATGTTTGGTGATTAGGTTCTGTGGTCCGCAAGAACCTAGGTTGTGATTAGGTAAAGAGCTCATGTGGGACCTATGGGCATACCGCATTGTTACATAATTTATTTGATCGATTTTGTTATAGCTATGTGATTTCTTCTTTACATTCTTAGATTATAAGGTGAATGATTTAGAGTTTGGATATCCTGATATGTATGATAGATTTGTAACTGATAGCGAACAAAATTCCCATATGTCCTTCCTTCTGTATAACTGATCGAATAAATTCATACCAACAAACTAGTGGTCATACCCAGTTAACTTTTTACCCAAAAGGTTATACCTTTAATAAAATTTAATAACCAGTCTTATATCCTATCGAAGAGGCAGGGTTGGCAATGGATATACTCCATTGAGAAAATTGCGAATAGAGCCCAATGGAATGGAACCAAAGTTCCAAGAATAGTGTTCTAATCTCTAGACTCATATACCAACAACTCGACCTGTTGAAAAAAAAAGGACAAACAGGTCAATGTCAATGAGGTTGGTTGGCTTCCATTGGCTCCATTCAAAAATTATTCTCAATAGAGCAATGTCAGCGGAGTTGTTCTACATTTGTCCCAATAGATAAATGAGCCAACGCTGCGAAGAGGGTAGTGGTTATATCCAGATATTATTTCTAGATATGTAATTTTTTATAATGATCACCAGGTAATCCAGTTATCATATCTTAGGGTACAACTATTATAACAAACTTTTTATTAGAAAAAATTTTTAATAAAAAAATAAAATTTGGAATGTGGTTCACAGAAAGTCAATTATTAATATAAAAACCAATAGCATAAGTTTCTAAATAACGTAAAAATTCATATCAAGTATCTGGTTATGTGAAACAATAATTTTTAATAAGTTTTTTTTTTTTATTAAAAAAATTCTTACTATAAAAAAAAAAAGCTGTGTGGCTGTGTTACTGATCACCATCTCATGATATGAAAACCAAGTCTATAATTTTGTGCGGCCTAATTTGTAAGGATTAATATATTTGTAGCTGTGGCTACTGTAACTGCATTTTATAAAATTGTTAAGTTTTACTAAAGTAACCCTGTTGTATGACTAACAAAAAATGCTCCTCTCACAATTTTGTATTAATTTTAACTTTAATCCTAACCCTAATTCTAACTTTAATATTATACTAACTATAACCCTAACTAACTATATTACACCTGGGCTTAGTTATGTAACCCGGCTACAAAAAATTATTGTAACCTATGGCTACAAATATATTAACTCAATTTGTAATTATTGTACTCTAATGACCTAAAACTAATACAGTATACCCTGTCAAAACCGATTCTGCTAAAACCAATAACCCCTCTTATAATCGGTACAAAATCAGTCTACTATAGCCGTTCCATAATCCAAACCTGGTAATCTGTCATTTCTGATAATTAATACTTAAAAAATGAATATCAGGTTTGAAAACAAAGGTAATATCACATGAATAGACATGCACCAATCGTGTACAAGTTTTATCTTACTGATTATCTTTTTTTTTTCTGATTATCAATTTTAAAAAGGTTTAATGAAGCAAAGCTTTAAATACTCAATTTCTACTTCTAGGTTATAACTGGCCACTTATATTGTAAGTGCAGCTTTGACTATTTTTTTTATTGTGCCATAAATCAAGAAAAAAAATTGAATTTGAATTACAATTCATTATTTTACTAATCTATCAATGTTTTATACATTATTTTATTTAGATAAAGAGACTCAAGAATTTATTTATTTTTGTTGAAAAATGATATTGAATTGACTCATCTAAAAAATCTTCACCTGGGTCACTCGACGGGTGGACCATGTGCCACCTGGATGGAAACGGATCAGTCCAAAAAAAGCACCACACAGGTCACCCGACAAGTGACCTGACAGGTGACCTGTCGGCTGGGTCTATTAAAAAAATCTCTGTTAGTTAATATGACTAGTGATTTGACCCAGGTGGGTGTAACCTATAGTTGGTGGTAGAATTGATTTTACAAATATTTTTTGCCCGTAATTGCTATGAGCTGTAAAGCTGTAATGCCATAATGCTGTAAAGCCTTAATGCCATAATGCCATAAAGCTGTAATACTGTAATACAGAAATACTATCTACTATAATACCATTTATTAAAATTCTGTACTGCATTATGGTTTTCTTCAAATAATATACTATTAAATATTTTTCGATTTTGATTCTGTCGACTTCATTGATTTTGTACATATAATAACTATGAATAGAATTTGTAGGTCTAGATTTTATTTTGACTTAAATGTCATGATTTATTTTTTTTGGCCAATTAGCCCAGTCTAAATGTCATTGTTTGAAAATGTCTTTAGCGAGCTAATTGATCGGAAATGACATAATTGTTAATAGCATTTATAGCTTATATATACATACTTACTTACGTGTTTAAAATTTATTATGACTATTGTATACTGCTGCAGAGCACACTTTAAATAACTTTTATATTACCGATTAATTAATGTAAATGAAATAATTGTATTGCAAATAATAACATATTCATCAGTTTTCGGTTTGAAGTGACTTAATTACTTAATTATAACTTTATAATATTATACTGTAATTATGGTATTGCATTGTTACAATGTTATTGTAACATGGGTATTGTGGCATTAAGGCATTATAGAATATCACATGAGTTCTTTAAAAATTTGGTTTAATTTGCAAAATCAACATAAATTTGCATTAATATGTATCGGGTCTCTGCCCATGGATAACCCATGGTTTGACCCACAGGTCACACGTGGGTTGACCCACCCGTTCTCACCCGAACTGTTACAACCTGACCTGGGTTACCCACCCACCCGCGGGTGACCCCGGTGACACCTACCCAGGTCAAAACACTATAAAGGGAAGTTTTTTTAATACTATACGTTTCAATCATTTTATAATTACTAAAATCATGAAAACAACCCTTAAAAAATTGGTCTAGCTTACATTAAATCTGTTTTTTATTTTGTTCTCTTAAAACATCTTCATGGATATGGGTTTGTATTTACGAAGAAATTTTAATGTTGCTCTATATTATCAATTATCTCAGTAACAATTTTTAATGCATTATGCAAAACAGCCAACTTTTCTTTTGCAGATAGAGTTGGTTCTATGACCTCTACCTCTTCTTCTTCCTCTTGCTCTAATTTTGTAGCACTTAAACAAAGTTTTTATCAGTAAACTGCTAGTGCACTTCTTGTTCACCTTCAGGATTCAACCAGTTATTAACTAATATTGGAATACAAATATATAATGCATTAATTTGATTAGAGATGGGCAAAATACAAAATTTTCATTTTAGCATGCACATGCACATGCATTTTTTGCATGCATGCATGCATGTTTTGACCAAAGTTAAGATTTATTTCTTAATGCTGGCCAGAATTAACTGCATGCATGCATGCAGTCATGCGCATGGTGCCCATCTCTAAATTTGATGTTGAAGTTCTTCAACTAGTTTTGTTTTTCTAGCATTTCAGAATCATTAGTAATAGGGAACAGAAATAGGTAATTTGACTTCATGATATGGTGTCACAATTTTTGTATAAACCCAATAATGCTTAATTGTTTTGAAAGACACTTTATTCCAGGCAATCTTTGCCTACCTCATGCCTTGCAACTGATTAACCTTATAGATAGCTATTTCACTAGCCTTATCAAATCAATTGCATGCTGAAGTCAGTATCTGAAATTCAATTTTTAAATCAGTTGCAAGCTACAACTAAATAAAAAAATCAGTTGCGGATTGTAAGAATTTATAAAAATTTAGTTGTGCATATAAGCATTTAATCAAACTTTATAAATAAAATTTTCAAATTTATGTGCGAAATTTACATATACACTTCAGATATTGGTTGTGAAAATTTGAAATTTGTTGTAGTTCATAGACTCTGCAACCCAATTTCAGATACTGGCTAAAGTTGTAGGTAATGATAATAGAGCTTGAATGATGCAATAATACCAGCATCCATGGGTTGGATTTTTGATGTTGTTTTGGATAGTAAGAAAAGCTTCCATGTTAAAAAAAGAAAGAGAGCCAACAACATTTGTGGAGGCCTGGTCAAGAATAAGAAGAATATGACAGTTTGATTCTCTCATCATCTTATTTAATTTTTTCATCTACTCCTAAAAAAACACAGCAGCCATTCATGTTTTTTTGTTATTACAGTAGTAGAATCCAAGTTGTTTACCAGATTTTTTTTAAAATATCTAGATTAATTATGCTTTCTGGTGTTACTTTTTAGATGAGCTTTTATAACAAAAAAAAACATTTAGGTTTTTTCGCATAGCCAATAAAAAATGTTTGAAGCTTGTGAGTACTGTTGACATTAGCCATAAGTACAATTGTGATTTTTATTTTGTCTTTTTCTGATTCTTTAATCTGACGAGATGCAATGTATGGGCAGAAGCTATAGAGTAAAACAAACCTGTTTTATCCATGTATAGATATTATGTAGGGTATCAATTAGTTGCACTAATAATCATTGGAAGACTCAAGTTAATAGCTTCAACCTGTATATAAAATTTGAAAAAAGTAAATTGTGCACATGTGCACATAAGAAAAATTTTTTTGTGCACATTCTAAAAATTTTTGTGCACTATAATTAAATCAAATTTTAAAATTTTTGTGCACAGAAATGTGCACTATTTGTAAATTAAAATTTTTATGCACAAAAATGTGCACTGTTTAATTTTTGGACTTAACAATACTAATACAGTTACGTATTTATTATCTTTAATTTAGGTCTCATGATCTAAACTAAATATCTTCTTGAGTAATTTTTATTAATTCTGAATAATAGTTATAGTTAATTTAGTAGGCATGCTAAAGTTTGTTCTTAATTTTTAAATTAATCTTTAATTGATTGTACTTTGTGATCTACTGAACAGAATTGAATGATTTTGGTATCATTTGATTTGTTTCACTGCGACGAATCATGTAGTACCAAAATCGTTCAATTCTGTTCAGTAGATCAGAGAAATTATAAGATATCACATGTACCTATAATTGGTCTCTGTATTAAAATTTATTATTTTTTAACCTTTTTTTTAATTTATAATATCTTGTGATGTGTGATCAGGATCGAATAATTTTGGTACAATTCTATACATCCATCGAGACAAATTGGAAGGTACTAATTTTATCTTAAAATACCTATCTTATAATGCTTGTCTATAAGAAATTATATAACATATTTTAATTATATAATTTATTTGTAAACTATAAATAAAAATTATGCTAAAACTTAAAATATTTTATTGTATAAACTTTATAAACTGATAGTAATATATATAATAATAAACTTTATAAACTGATAGTAATATATATAATAATAAAAGAATAAGTTAACAAATAAAAAAAATTTAAAATATAACTATATTTAAAAAAAATAAACTACTATTTTGCCCGATCTTTAGAAGCCCAATGATCATAAGCTGCTTTATAATTAAATCTTTCAAAATTTTGAGGACCATTTAAAGAAATATGTAAATGCATATTAAGAGTATCAATATGCATTCTATTTTGAAGATTAGTTTTGATTAAAT
Source organism: Gigaspora rosea (assembly GCA_003550325.1). Taxonomy (NCBI): domain Eukaryota; kingdom Fungi; phylum Glomeromycota; class Glomeromycetes; order Diversisporales; family Gigasporaceae; genus Gigaspora; species Gigaspora rosea. Next base: position 522,629 of record QKWP01000107.1, read on the forward strand.
TTTGTCTAGAAAATACACGTTCTACTACAGCATTTGAAAAGGTATAATTAATGATAAATCAATAAGAGTAGTAAGATTAGGAAATTGATTTCGAAATTGAGTAGTACTAAACATCTTATACCAATATTCAGTGAATTTATATTCACTTGCATATCTATATGATGCAATAAAATTTTTAGCTAAATCCCATTCTTTTCTAGCTTCTTCGCCATCAATTAGTGAATACTCATCATTACTAATTTTTCTTTTTTTCCCATAAAAAAATATAAGATCTGCAAGTTCTTCTTCGTCATAATTTTGTAAAGCCTATTTATCAAATGGCATTTCATGAGGATCAAAAATACGTAAAGAATAATATAAATTGTCATTCGAAATTATTTTCGCAAATTTGCAATAACAGTTTTAGCATAGTGTTTAATAAAATCTAAGTATTAGAATTAATTAAAATTATTAGCAATTAATTTTAATAAATAAATATTATAGCTAATAATTAAAATTCAAATTTAGTATTTGCTAATTTTAGTATTGGCTATAATAAAAATAAATTTTTAAAATTAAATTAACCTGGTAATTCTTCAGCTTGTAAGTCTAAATCTTCCATAAATTTACGCAAATGTGAGCCATATTTTGGTAAAACTTCTGTAGATCCAATAAAATTGGCAGTTATTGAATCATATGCTATTATAAGTTGCGATTTAGTTTCAGATAAAGAAATATAATCTGACTGAAAAACCAATATAACTTTTTTTAAAATAAAAAAAATATCTGCCAAAAATTTTGTAATAATAAAAAATTCGGTATCCATTGCATCATATAAAAACTTGGCTGTATTTAATAAATTAATATCACATTGTAATGCTACTTGAATAGGTTCAATTATTTGGTGAAAATTATTAATTACATTAGACTATAATAGCCATCGTGTATCACATATATTAAGGATTGTTAAATCAGAAACCTCCATATCTTCTTTACTTTTTTTTAATTTATACATTCGTTTATATGAATTAGAAAAATAAGAATAAATTCCTTTTACTATCATTTATATGTGCAAAATATAGAATTTCATTTGTAGCTTCTTCAGAAGCTAAATGTAAACGATGTGTAAACGATGTGTAACACAATGTGTTGCCATAATAAAATTATTAATGCTTTTTAATTGAGTTGCAACACCATTACGAATGCCTATATTAGCAAAATAAATATATAAAATCTTTCAAAAGATATTGCATGCTGAAATCTTTCGAAAGAATTGCGATTGATGCGAAATTTTTTTAAAATTTTCTCAATTGAATATAAAATTTTATATTTTTTTATTTATTATTATATAAATTACATTTTTAAATTAATATATATTTTTAATTAATATTACATATTTTTTCATATTTAACATTCAACTCTTCCCGACGATCACTTGCGCCAAAATTTCTGTACCAAAATAAAACAAAAAATTTCTTTTAGTGACAGACGAAGCAACTTCATACATCGGTTCATATAAAGGTTAACACTATTAAGTGGGACTCCTTTGTATATTCGGCAAGCAAGCCAGAAGCGTCAGTTGTACAAGATAACTGGCAGTGGGCGCCCTTGGTACAAGAAATTCTGGTAGAAGCAACTCCCTTCTGTCGACGAAGATACCTTGGTTGGCTAGGCGGTGAACTAAAAGGAAATGAGTTTTTTAATACTATCTTTAAAGGTTTTTTGTCGCAAGTCCAAGAGAAAATTTACGAACCCCCGCTACCATATTCTCGCTGAGCTTTTTTTACTAGAATTTTGGCAAAAAGTGGGAAAGTCGGCGTACCCCCTCCAAAAGATTGGCACTGTTGTTCCTATCCTAATCGGGAAGAAGGTATGCAAGGTGGTAAACAGGAACGACGCGTGACGAGATGGTGAT
>QKWP01000108.1:4753-39737 GCA_003550325.1 Gigaspora rosea
TTTTAAGTAAAAACGCCATGGCGATGGGTCGCCATAAAATAACGCCCTTTTGAGAAAATGCGATTATTTGTTGTAAACCTAAATTTTACCTCTTGATTTTTTTGTTTATTTTTAAATATCGATTACTGAATAAACAATGTCATATGATTATGAAACACTGATTGACCAATCTAATTTAATTGAGTCATCAATCTTTGGTTGTAAATCTATTCTTAGAACACTATCGTTAAAAAATTGGTTTAACATTCAAGATAAAAAATCACGATAATTTAATATATCAAAATAGGTAAAAGGTAAAATACATGTGGATAGAAACCAGCGCTTTAATTTGAATCAAAGTCTCAAAATTGTTAAAAGGTGTCAAAGGCGGGTTTTCCAGTCCACAACCCAAATAACCAACTAGAATATCCAGATGGTTGCAATAATTAGATCATGTATATATTATCAGAATCTAATAGACGTTTAGAAAAAATTATGTTGGATAATTCTATCTATCCATAATATCTAGCATCAAAGTGTACTAATTTTCCTGCTCCTGGTTTCGTGCAACTGCGTTGCGCAGCTACTTATAGTATAGTCTTAAAAATAGTTTGAAGTATTTTTTTTTTTGATAAGATAGATTGATTCGTTTTAACTACTACAGCATTAAAATTGTATTACATTAAATCGTCTCTTTAAAATAAAATTATATTTCGTACTGAAGGATAATCCATTAGTTATTTTTATAGGATAGTGTTTAATTTTCAAATTAAGAATCTAGGTAATTTATTATAAAATTCATTATTATGGTTGATTTTTTACTAGATTAACAATTTATATGTTTCAAATTTCATTGCGCTTATTGCGCACCTAGATTTTAAATAACCATCGATTTTTCTTTAATAATATAACAAATAAAAACAAAAAAAGGTAAAATAAACAACAAGTAAAACGAATGAATAATAAAAAGAAAAAAGGCAAACAACAAATAAATGCATAATAATAAACGATTTTATAGCTGTTTCAAAAAGGTGTGAACAGGTGATTTTTATGACATATATCCATATGGGGAATCGGAAAATCAGAAATTTAATAATTAACTTTTTTATCACGGTCATCACGCGCTTATCAGTGCGAGATGCTTAATCAACACATGTTTTAGGTTAGATAATTAATGACGTCCGTTGTAATTTTTATATTATTAATCATGTAGCAATTAAGCTCCTCGTACTGATAAGTGCGTGATACCCTTTTCTAATCATTATCTTTATCGCTATATAAACAAATAATTGCAATGTATATTATTCTGTTTTTATAATCGTATTAATATTGATGGCGGATGCACTAGATACAAATCTTATATACAAAAGAGGAACTTGCTTTAGTTGTCGAAAGTGTTTATACTGTGCAGTTTATTTGCAAACACAAAAATTCAAATGTGATATTACAAAACCACTCCTAGAGGCAATCGAACTGAAGCTGTCAAATATGCGTATACACGAATTTTTACGCCCAATTTTTGCTCGAGAAAAATATATTGCATTATAATTATTAAGTAACTCTAAAAGATTCTTTTAATTTTTCACTTTGTTACGATGCATTAATTGGCTATCAAGATTGAATACAATCAAAAAAAAAAAATCATTCAAGCAACTCTAAATATTAAAAGTTTTACTTTAAGAGATATGTTAAAGCACTATAATTTTTAATTGAATTTACTGCATAAAGCAATTTCATATAACATGTATGTATAAATGTTGCAAGACTCAAGATGACTACCGTTTTTAGGAATTTATTAAAATTTTCTTAATTCACCTGTTAAAATTTATCTTTAACTTAGAATAGTATTATTTTATTGAACTATAAAAACTATTTCTATTGGGAAATTGGGGAGAATCTTTCTCTGTTAGAAGTGAGAGTAAAAAAAAGTAGGAAATTTGGGAAATATCGTGAATTTCCCATGATATGGTGATCCCTGATCGTTCACACCTTTTTGAAAACAGCTGTAATAAATTTTCTTCAATGGTATGCAAAGATAATCTCGGTAATTTTATAGTCATCATATATAAATCAGGTCTCCGATTGTTTGATGAAGTTGTTTTCATATTTAAAAAAAAATAAGATCAGTGAATAATATTCATAATCATCATGATAAGGTTCTTCGTGAGTAGGGTGTTCCAACCGGTTGGTTTGTGCTCAAAAATTCGTTGAACACTGTTACATGTAAAGCTGGCTATCGGAATCGGTTTATACAAATGTATTAATAATTATTCTTGCTTGAATAATTAATAAAACCTGCTATTTATTAAAGCAAATACACGACTTTTACATTTGTAAAATATACATATTATATTTATTGCACCTATTGTTATTATTTATTTATTCACCTACACAATTTTACGTTTAATAATATTCTACATAATCTATGATGCCTGATTCGTACCATGATTTTAAGCTGAGACTTGCAGATGCATTTTCTTCCGATTAGTCGATTACGGATTGGATTAATTTTATTTTTGTCTTTAGAAACCATTTCATCGCTAGATACAAAGGTGGTCTGCACAACCAAATAATTACGTGCCATTCGTGCAAGTCTAAAATAGCGTACATCGGCTGATCGTGTTTTCCAAAAGTCTCCTAGAAAAGGAACTTTTTTTAATCGTTTTAGGGGATGGTTTGTTATTTTTGTAAGTGGTTCGGATTCAAGTGTATTTTGAGAATTCGAAGAGGTATGTTCAATTGGGTTAATAAATTGTTCAAGTGATTTTTCTTCATCCATCTTACGAAATTTAAGTAAATAATAAAATACGTGTAAACGAAAAAAAATCGCTTATTTATATATTATTAAAAAAAAAAAGTAATTTCATTATGTCAAGTCGCAGTAATTAAAAAAAGGCTAATCGTAATTAACTTTTAATTAAAGAGTCTATCTTCGTCATATTAACATAACGCCATAATAATTAGCCAATCGAAAAAATGTATTATTCGTCAATGGCGATAGTAATTAAAGTCAATTACTAATCAAGCATTTTGTTCATTTAATCGATTCTGAACTCAATTTGAACAGGAGGGGTTTAAATATCATAGTAAAAAATCATGAGACCAGAAAAATTTGAGTTTAACCGGTTCGGGTTTCAAACAACAAGGTCGAACCGAGTTCGGACAAGTAGGATAACATCCATTTATCTGTATATTTTTTTTATTTTTTTTACATATTTACGCGAATTTATGCGGATTTATATAAATTACATAATTTATTTGAATTAATTCAAATTCATTAAAAAAAATTCGAATTTAAAAACTAAATTCGACTCCAACCTCTAATGCCGTCTTACATTGGAGTGACACACGGTCTGATTAATTAAACCTAATTATAAATTGATTATTTTACAAGTGTTCCTAATAGGGTTGCATCAGTCCGGTCCGGTCCGGTCTCGTCCCTAAGAGGACCGTTATCATAGTGTTTACGGTCCCGGTCCGGTCCGGTCCTTCGGTCCCATAACGGTCCTTTAATAATTACGTCAATCTTAATGCATAAGATTTTATTGGCCAAAAATGACGTAATTTTTGCTGTCAGATGTAAACAAACATCATATGATCTACGTTACACCTGATCAAGAAATTTGATTGGGTGATACGAATATCACAGTTATGTTTACAAGGACCGGTCCCAGGACCGGTCCTTTAATGGTCCCACGGTCCTTATCGGTCCCGGTCCGGGACCGGTCCTGGACCGGTCTTTTTCAGGACCGATGCATCCCTAGTTCCGAAACGAGCCGATTCTTTCGGAACACTATATTTTACTATGGTCAATGAAATTTAAAATTAATTGATCGAATGATTTGTTGTTTTGTTGTTTAGATTAAAAAAAAATGCAAAATTATGATAAATTCGCTTTAATATATATATCTATATTTTTTTGATAACACTTCATAAGAACATTTCAATAGAGCTACGTTCCATTTTTTGTGAAGTTTTACTTATTATTAAATAAAATTTTCCTCATAAAATTTATTATACTTTAGTAATTAAATACCAAATGTTACAAATCCTTAACTTGCAAAATATATAGAAAAGATATTTAATAGGAAGAAGCGCCAAAATTGGTTATGAAAAGAATAATCTATGATGAGCGTGAAGATAAAGAAAAAAAACTTAAAGTATATTTGGACGAAAATGATTACATTCGAGTAATATGTATAATAAATTCAATAACTATAACCAACTAATAGAGCAATGTTAATTCACGTATTATTCACGTATTTACGATCATTATACTGTATATCAATATATACCTTAAATTCATAACACTATATTATGACCAAAAATTACTACTTAGGCTTAATTATCCACCTCTAGTCAATCATTATCCTATGCTGAAAGCAATCTTTATATTTTTTTGATACAAATTCCATATGGCCTAACATCTTCGTCTTTTTTGGAAATCCAATATTCACCGATTTTAGTTGTATATTTAGGAATTTTCTGCAAATCCTTAAAATTCACTCGATTCTGTAACACTACCAAAAAGTTATTTCCTTCAAATGTAAATTGCGATGCATATAATTTGGCGACAGATATTGAATAAATACCATGTCCATACGCAAATCGTTTTCCTTTACTCAATAAAAATCCTTCTTCGGCAATTGATTTCGAATTATTTTTATTAGTACCATGGTAAGATACCGGCCAGGCATTTGCATCTGTACCAAGCCATCTATTATTACCATTATCATATTTTCCACTAACTTTTAAGGCAAAGCGTTTCCATCCACATGGCTTTTGATATTGAACACTTCCGCGGGTATATACTATATTTTATCATCAATATTTGTAAAATCGTAATTGTATGACGGATCTAAGACATCTGTACTTAAAAAACTTATTGCATTTCCACCGCCAGCAAGATTTAAAGACAAATGTAATGTATTTCCGTTAGTAATTTTATAGTTTTTTCATCAATCAATGGTTTACCAGCAAAAATAAGTCTTTGTTGATTAGTTGGAATTCCTTCTTTATTTTGAATTTCTTTTTTACTTTTTCTATAGTATCATTTCGTCCGCATTCGATCGTGATGCTTTTGCCATCAAGCATTTTCACAAATATCTGTATGGTGTCATTATTACTAAGCGTTAGCATACCAAATAATTTCGATGTCATCGATATTTCATCCTCTTTGCCAACTCCATCTTCGATATAACCACCAACAAGAACGCACTTATGAAATGCATCTAGGTCGACAGGCTGAAAAACAGCTTCCTCTAACCTAATAATAGAGTTTTGTTCATTTTGAATAATACATGAGTTTCGTTCATCTCGCACAAGAAGCGTGTTTAGTCTTTCGTTATATTCTTTTTCTGTCACAAAAGTGTATCCCGGCATCATGGCTGTGAAAGCTGCATTAAGAAGGTCTATTTCACGAGCATTTGACTTAATGATGAATTTTTTAAATGAAGATTACAAAGAGCGAATTTTGTCTCAACTCAGCAGAACGGTATTCTTTATAACTGTCTCACAAATAAATTATTTATGCAAATAAATGACCAAATAATGTACGGCCGGAAAAGACTGTCCTATTACGACATTGAGTCGTTTTCGGCAATGAACAAGGAAAGCCTTGGATTAGAATTTTCTTATGAAATTAGCGTCCGGTGTTACGTATCAATAAAAGCGTGTGAAGTTTAGGGTTATCGTAATTGTTACACAAAAATAATTATGATCAATTAATTGATTAATTGCGATTAATTACCTTTACTATCAATTATTCAGTTTACCTGAAGAAAATTTATGTACGATATATACATATTATATGGTTTAAGGTTCGATTGACTATATAGGGAAGGTAGTAATATGATATAAATATACCAGAAACGGAGTGCATGGTTAAGCGGCGTGTGAAGCGTTTCTATACAAATCCGTGCTTTTGATTAGATATTTCTTTTTTAAATACGTCATATGATTTCTTATTTCTATTTATCTATTGTTTTAACCAAAAAGGTTTTGTATCGATTAAAGTACATGACGATAACTATATATCGTCTTTCGGAATTGCACTAACTAATGTTATAAACGCATCGCATGTCAAGAAGGAGCTCATACTGTATCGGCATTACCGTAGATAGATACGAATGGCGATTGAGGACAATTCTAATATCTAGATAATTTAAAACCTAAATTTAATTGTGTATCCGATATCTATGAATTTGCCAGAGAAGCCACCTCAAAGTTCCCTAACAATCGACATCACGATCGCAGTTGTCGCAGCATATAATTGATTGATTAATTGATTGATTAGATGCCGCGGCAATGATATTGATCATTAACGCCTGATTTGAAGATTAGTGTGGAACATGATGAATTTTGTGGTGACTATAATGGAACAGGATGAAACCTGAATTGAAATCTGCTTTGTAGATCGGGTTAGGGTTTAGGGTGAAATCCGCATTTTATTATGTTTTTTTTTTTATAATAAAAGCGGATTTCACCATAATGCGACGATCATGGCAGATTTCGCTGACGTATTATGATTTTATCGAATTTACATTAATAATAAAAGTGTAGTAATATAATTTTGGCCGAAAATTTTATTATCGAAACTACATTATTATTACCGTTCGAAATTTGCCGATGATCATCACAAATTCATTATTTGTCCTACCAATTTTATCAGCTGTATCTGATTTAGTTAGCGCTTAGAAATAATTGCTAGCGCTTAGTGTTACTTTGAAATTACTTTTTAGGGGTAATTCTATTTGGATTGGCGATATTTTTGGTAATTGATTTTCTTTTGTATGGCTTTTTTTGGGGGATCGCTAAAGCCTTGTACCCACGTGACTTTTAAAATTTTAGTTATAATTAGGGCTATGGATAGTTTGCCGTTAGGATAGGGTGTATATATAGACAAAATTGCCTTCTCTACATTTTTTATTAATGCGCCAAAACGGGTTTAGACAATCGTTTTTATATTTTTGCGTTTTTTTGATTTTTGACTTCTTCGTGTAAACAAAATTTCATGATTCTGATTGGCTGATCTACATATAAAAAGTCACATGGGTACAAGGCTTTAGCGGACCCCTTTTTTTGGTAATTTTTTGTTTCACGAATTTCAACCGATTGTGGAGTTGATACTCTATATCTCTTTCTTGCGCATGCTCAAGAGCAGAGCATTGCGATGCGATAGCTCAAGCGCGAGAGAGCTCAAGCACGCTCATGTTTTTTCGCTTGTCAAATGACGGTTGTATATATAATAAAAAATTACAAATGATGATTTAAAAAGTAAATTCGTGATACTGAAATTGCACAAATGAAATATTGCATAACTTCATTACCAAAACAGAAAAACAATCACCTTACCTTATCGGGTAGAAAATTGATACGATAATCGAGGTATGGACTAAAATGTAATCAATTCATGTGTGCTATTTTTGATTAACATTTTTTAAATTTGGACTATGAGATTCCCGAATAAAGAAACAAGTAAAATTATTATTAAACTAAAAATAACATCAAAAATCCAAATTAAGGGGTTTCAGAATTAAAATTCGAAAATCATCCTCATATTAAGGCAGAGTTGGGGATAACGTGCCAAATAACCCTTTTTCATGATGATTGTGCTGATTATTATATTGGTAATGTGATAGCATTTTTGCTCTGCGATGCACTTATATAATATTCGTTCATATGTGTGCAAATTGTAAAAAAGCTAAGTATATTCATTCATTTATATGTCCTGTATTCGATTTTTTTTCTCATGAATTTTATTTTAAAACTTCATTCATTCAAGGTCAACAGATCGAAAAAGGAGCTAAGCAAGAATGCCCCGGTGTGGATACCAGTGAGAAAAAACTAGTTCAATCACATTCCAAATTGAGGAAGGTGCAGGGGGAAAGATCAGTAATTAATAAATTGCCTAATAGGGATGTTACACATGAAACTAATATAATTCTTAATAGGTATAAAATGCACGGAAGGCAGACGATGGCAACTATAGTAAGAAACCAAATTCGTACCCGACCATCCCTATCCCACTGAATCCTGCCATTTTGCAACCATGTGTATACACAGCCAGCCTGCGTTATGTAGGTGAGAAACTATCGGCTAATTTTAAACATCAATCTAAAGCAGCAATAGCTTAACTGCAGGTTGACAGCCGTTCCACATATGCGGGTAAGAAGCCACCGACTGACCACAATAGCTAGATTAATTATATATCGAATGCACTGATGTATGCCGTGTATTGTGCTAAAACAAGCTAATACAGTAATAAAGTTCAGTATCCAGCATTATGTGTGTGCTGGTGTGCTTCCAAATAAGACATACATAAGGGATTTTTTCATATATGTTAGCATGACTCCTGCATGATATCCGTAAATGTAGTTATGAAAAAAATTTTAAAAAACAATTTGGCCTAACCAGTTCATTTCTGGCATATCCCTGATTAGTTATTTTTTTGATCTGTTGACTTCTTCTGTCAACTGGCAAAAAAAAAAGATCTGTAACAGAATCTTTTATGTAAATCATGATAATTTCAAAGTAAACAAACTCATCCCAAGACATGATTTTAATCATTTGGATGATTAAATTATTATATTTTTGTAATCAATCTAGACTTATGATAAACCATCAGGGTGAGTAATAAAGTTTATTCTTTTTACTTTAACGATGGTTTTCAAGAGAATGTATGTAATTAACCATAATTATTTATTCATTCAATAAATTACTAGGGTAAGTATGAAGTTTAATTCTGTTCACTTTAATGATTGTGTTTCAGAACAATGTATGATTAACCATAATCATTTAATCATTTAATAAAATTATCAGAATGAGTATTATGTTTAATTTGGTTCACTTTAATGATTGTGTTTCAATAAATCATCAGGGCGAGTATGAAGTTTAATTCTGTTCATATTGATGATTGTGATTCAAGATGATGTATGATTAATCATAATTTATTTAATCATTAATAAATTATGAGGGTAAGTATGAAGAATAATTCTTTCCACTTTAATGATAGTGTTTCAAGAGATTGTATATACAATTAACTAATTATACTAGCATGAGTATCAAGCTTAATTCTATCCACTTTAATGATTATGTTTCAAGAGAATTTATAGTTAACCGTAATCATTTAATTGNTTTTTTTTTAAATTTCTTCGGGCATACACTCGAAGCTGCTGTTGGTGGTCTTTATTAAGGTCATTGGTCTTAGGGACCCTACGGGCCCCTACATTTTTATTACATGTTCAATTTCTATTTTTAATTTTGTCCTACAAAGTCTATCCTAACCTACTCCTCCTTTCTCTGGTTTCCCTGGCTGAGTCCAGCCGGTCCGTCATTCTGTGCGCCCCACCCGTAGGCTTCTTAGATCAACTTTAAGGAGTTAGTTTACTCCGCCGATATGCTTGTATAGGTCCTTTTTTCGTCACCGCCAGGTACTACCTTTTGAATTCGGATCAGGTCTGGTTTTCCTCGTGGACTTTTCCTTTTATAGTGGATGGTCCTTATGTTTACGACATTTTTTGTCAGATTTTTCCTTTTCTGGATGCCGCATGACCAATGTGGCTATGTCACGCAACTCTGTTATCGCTGTAGTACCTAGTCCGGAAATGGGAAGAAGTGCGGTTCCTTATCGCAGATCCTTGACACTCGTGGTCCCAACACAGTTTTTGTCATCCACTAGACTCGAACCGGCGACCTTGAGAGTGCGACCCCGGAGCGCTAACCACTGCGCTATCCGACCCAGGGTCTTACATTGTCTTTTTTTTATTTTTAACATATTTTTTTTTGAAATTTTACTTTTTTTAAAGATCTGTTAATCATTATATATCGTTGTGGTCAAAATACTGTGTAATCATTAAAGATCTGTTAATTGTTATATATTGTTTTAAATAATTTCGATTATAATCGATTTGTAGATATATAACAATTAAATATAGAAAATGATATATATCGATTTAGATATATATCAATTTTTAGCCAGTTAATCGATAGATATCGTTATTTTTTATTGATATAAAATAATTAACTGTTATATATCAATCAATATCTATATATAAAATTTTCTGATATATGAGATTCCCGAATAAAGAAAAAGTAAAATTATTATTAAACTAAAAATAACAACAAAAATTCATAATTAAGGGGTTTCGGAATTAAAATTCGAAAATCATCCTCATAATAAGGCAGAATTGGGATAACAGTGCCAAATAACCCTTTTTCATGATGATAGTGCTGATTATTATATTGGTAATGAGATAGTATTTTTGCTCTGCAATGCACTTATATAATATTCGTTCATATGTGTGCAAATCATAAAAAGGCTAAGTATATTCATACATTTATATGTCCTATATTCAATTTTTTTCTCATGAATTTTATTTTAAAACTTTATTCATTCAAGATCAACAGATCGAAAAGGGAGCTATGCAAGAATGCCCTGGTGTGGATGCCAGTGAGAAAAAACTGGTTCAATCACATTCCAAATTGAGGAAGCTGCAGGTGGGAAGATAAGTAATTAATAAATTGCCTAATAGAAACATTTCATATGAAACTAATATAATCCTTAATAGGTATAAAATGCACGGAAAGCAGACAATGGCAACTACAGTAAGAAACCAAATTCGTACTCGACCATCCCTATCCCACTGAATCCTGCTATTTTGCATTTTGCAACCATGTGTATACATAGCGGCCTGTGTTATGTAGGTGAGAAACTATTGGCTAATCTTAAATATCAATCTAAAGCAGCAACAGCTTAACTGCAAAACTCCTGGTCGACAGCCGTTCCACATATGCAGGTGAGAAGCCACCGGCTGACCACAAATTGCTAGATTAATTATACATCGAATGCACTGATGTATGCCGTGTATTGTGCTAAAACAAGCTAATACAGTAATAAAGTTCAGTATCCAGCATTATGTGCTAGTGTGCTTCCAAAATAAGACATGCATAAGAGATTTTTTCATATATGTTAGCATGACTCCCGCATGATATCTGTAAATGTAGTTATGAAAAAAAATTTTAAAAAACAATTTGGCTTAACCAGTTCATTTTTGGCATATCCCTGATTAGTTATTTTTTTGATCTGTTGACTTCTTCTGTCAACTAGCAAAAAAAAAAAGATCTGTAACAGAATCTTTTATGTAAATCATGATAATTTCATAGTAAACAAACTCATCCCAAGACATGATTTTAATCATTTGGATGATTAAATTATCATATTTTTTAATCAATCAGAAATATGATAAACCATCAGGGTGAGTAATGAAGTTTATTCTTTTTACTTTAGCCCGTTCGAAGTTGATTCATTGGTTAACATCACTTTTCCAGGACTCTCGGGAGGGGGAGCAGTGTTAAAGATTTGATGTTCCCAGTGTTCCCAGGAACATTTAAAAAAATTTAGGAACACTAAATTTAGAATTTATGTTCCCTATTAGGAACAAAGTGGGAACATAAAAGTTATAATTTGTGTTCGATATAGAGATAGTTTTTTTGCATATGAGAGAGTGAGAGAGTGAGAGAAAGTGAAAGAGTGAGAAAGAGTGAGAGAGTGAGAGTGAGAGTGAAAGAGTGAGAGTGAGAGGAGAGAGAGAAAGAGAGAGAGAGAGAGAGAGAAAAAAAAAAGAGAGAGAGAGAGAGGAAAGAGAGAGAGAAAGAAAGAGAAAGAGAGAGAGAGAGAAAAAGAGAGAGAGAAATTTAGTTATAGGAACATTAAAAATTTTTTGGTAACATAAATTTAATATTTTATGTTCCCAAAGAACAAAAACAAAATTCAAATCTTTTTTACTGGGGGGAGGGGGTAAAATGAAACGAACATATGAAACGAACATATAAAAATGAACAAAGATGGGTCAATTTCATTGGTTGATATAAATCAAGTGACTGGTGAGAGTTATCCAGCGTTTTGATTGGCTGTTCGTTTTCGGGGGGAGGTGGGAGGAGACTTCAGCTGAGGGGGGTGATGTTAACCAAAAAATTAACTTCAAATAGCCTTAACGAGGTTTTCAAGAGAATGTATGTAATTAACCATAATTATTTATTCATTCAATAAATTACTAGGGTAAGTATGAAGTTTAATTCTGTTCACTTTAACGATTGTGTTTCAGAACAATGTATGATTAACTGTAATCATTTAATCATCTAATAAAATTATCAGAATGAGTATTATGTTTAATTCAGTTCACTTTAATGATTGTGTTTCAATAAATCATCAGGGCGAGTATGAAGTTTAATTCTGTTCATATTGATGATTGTGATTCAAGATGATGTATAATTAATCATAATTCATTTAATCATTAATAAATTATGAAGGTGGTGAGTATGAAGTATAATTCTTTCCACTTTAATGATAGTGTTTCAAGAGATTGTATATACAATTAACCATAATTATACTAGTATGAGAATCAAGCTTAATTCTATCCACTTTAATGATTATGTTTCAAGAGATTTATGATTAACTGTAATTATTTAATTGTTCAATAAATTACTAGGATGTGTTTTAATGATTTTGAGGATAATGCATTAATTGTAAATTACTAGTATGAGTATGGAGTTTAATTCTGTTCACTTTAACAATCATTTTTCAAGACAATGTATAATTAACTGTAGTCATGTTTTCATTAAATAATAAGTATAAAGCTTGATTTTGTTCACTTTAATGATTGTGTTTCAAGACAATGTACAATTACTGTAATCATTTGGTTGTTCAATAAATCATTAGATGAGTATTAACTGTAATCATTTGTCGTGGTTTGCAAATTTGCAGATTGCTGCATATCCATACAATTACCTGATTGTTGTTCAATTGCGTGATTGAAAAGATTGTAAAAGATTATAAAATGTGTTTTTTGGCTATATCTATGCTCACTAAAACTTATTGCAGAATTGCGCAATTGGACAACAATTAGATTGATTGTAGTAATTGTATGGGTATGCATCGATCTACAAATTTAATCAAAAAACATCAGTTTGCAAACTGTGATAATTGTTCGATAAATTACCATCGTGAGTATAAAGTTTAATTCTTTTCACTTTAACAATTGTATTTCATAACAATGTATAATTAATTACAGTCATTTAATTATTTAATAAATTACCATGCATTAATTTAAATTTACTACCAGTTTAATCCTTTAACCCCATGCCGAAGGCACAGGCTAATATGCTAATATTTTTATAAATAAAGACATATTTATTATCAAATAAGTGATATACAAATATTATTTAAATTAAAATTCGAATACACTTATTTATATAATATTCCTTATTATATATATATCAATTTATACTTAACATGCCTAAAATTTCAAATTGACAACATCAAATTAAACAAATAAGGGGTTTCAATTAAAATTTGCAAATCTTATTTTGATAAAATAAGATGATGCGCAAATATTTATTTTTTAATTAAAATTCGAATACTTATTTATAAATTATTTTATTGTTAATCGATATTACTTCTAATATTGTTTTATGCTTAACATCTAAAATTTCACATCGACAACATCAAATTAAACAAATAAATAATCTTCTATAATGAATACTCAACTAGACTAATAAGGCTGTAACTAAAGTTCTGAATAAAGTAATTGATGAACTATTGGAATTAATACAAGCTATGGAACTAGATCGATATCTTACTATACATAAAAAAACAATTAAATCTAACAATTTTTCAAGTTCTTTTGCTTAATTATAATAATTTGCTTGAAAGTTCTCATTGGAGGCATATAAATATATAAAATAACTTAAGTAATATTTGTTAAGCTATATAAAAACAAAAATCTAAGCAAAAGTTTAATAAGTTATATAAAAAATATTTTTAGTGAAACTTTATTAAGTTATATTAAAAAAATAATTTAAGCAAATATTTAGTAAGTAATCTAAAAAATAATTTAATAAGTTATATAAAAGAATAATTTAAGCAAATATTTAAATAGTAATTTGAGCAAAAGTTTAGTAAGCAATTTTGAGCAAAGCTTAGTAAATAATTTGAGCAAAGATTTGGTTAGCTATATAGAAAAATAACTTAACTGAAGGTTTAATAAATAATTTGAGCAAAGATTCAATATATAATTTTTGAGCAAAAGTTCAGTATATGATTTGAGTGAAAGTTTTATTATTTACACTTTTATTAGTAAATACAAAAAAAATATAGTAAAAGTTTAATAAATAATTTGAGCAAAGATTCAATATATAATTTTTGAGCAAAAGTTCAGTATATGATTTGAGTGAAAATTTTATTATTTACACTTTAATTAGTAAATACAAAAAAATATAGTAAAATTCAGAAAAGTAAATAAATAAAAAATAATTTTCGCTAAAAAATTTGACTAATAGAAATTTATATCTATTATTATAGGAAATAAAAAAAAGAATAATAATAAAATAGAAATAACACTAGAAAACAGATAAAAACAAAACCAAGCATTTTCAATTTTCAAGTATAAGCTTATTACCTCTAATAAAATCTTAGAACAGATGGCCTTAACTTACAAAAAAAATACATTCTTCCCTCTTTATAATCACCTCCCATATGATCACACCAAATAAAAGCCTCTTTCTAATTATTCCTTTATTTGAGTCCAATTACTATTTAATATATAATTACAAACCTCTATATAAGCACACCTTTTTATAAGCACATTTTATAATTTTGCTCTTTATTTGCATTTATAATAATTCGAACAATTAAAATGACACTTAGAGCAGCAACTTCAAACCAAAAAACAAACCAAAAAATAATACAAATATACTATATTTGCAACTTTACTACATTTCTTTATTCTATACTACCAAATATTAATTACAAATTTCAAAATTAACAGATATTAAGATATACCAACTACTTAAGACTAGAAAACAACACTAATATTACTAATATAAAAACTATTAAACCAAAATTTATTATACTTCAAAAGTGTAAAGGTCCATTACACAATAAAATTATCCTAAGTCTACTCTATACAACTAGATTCTAAAACTTTAATTTAGACATTAAACATTTTGAGATAATAATACTATGGCAAATAAGCTAAAAAAAAGCAAACTCCCTGCGCATGAGCAGGCGCATAACTTGTTCATATATATAAAACTTGCATATTCCTAATTTTGGGCCTAATCATTTTTTATTGTTAGCTGTTAGTCTTACTCTTGATCGATCCAGTTATAATACTTATTACAAACAAGTTGGTAAGTTAATTATTACAAGATAAGTCAATGTAATCGCATGTGAATGTAAATATGCAGATAATGGACCTTTTTAGCGGTTCATATATGTTAATTATTACAAGTTATTGTAATCACATGCGAATGCAATATTGAATATAGTGCCTTTTTAATGGTTCATTGTCCAGAGCAAAACAAAAGACTTATATTTCTATGCGTTTTGATGACCGAAATTACGATTTTGATTCATTTATAATAGAATGTCAAACCCGTAGTTTCTTTGTCTGTGACCAGATTTTAGGGCTTATCGAACGCTTACCGTTTCCGTTACTATGCCAAGTGTTAGCCCGCGAACTACCTCTCGGAAATCGAGACTAACGGAGAAACTATCGACAGGGAGTCATGTGAGCACAGAGACACGGGACTGTGCTGTGGTGTGTTAGTATTTATACAAGCGAGAAGGTTTATGTTTATAGTTGATTTGGCAATTTGAAAGAGAGTGTGATGTAATTATAGAATCGTTTAGAGTGTCCTTTATTTATATTAATAAATGATCATGGCAAACATATATAATAAAATATCTATTAATAAAAAGATATGGCGTTTCTGCCATAAACGATCGATCTATCATTTATTCCATTTCTTCGGTTTCTGCGATTTCTTGCATATCTGGCCGATATGCCATAAACGGCTATATGACAGAAATGGCAGATCCGACATTTTGGATGCAGCTATCCCGTGACCTATAATAACAGTGCCCGGCTAACAACGGAAAAAATTAAGAACATTATTATTCCGGTACACTATTAATCATGCGCCACAAATTATATTAATTAACGCTCTTCAATCTTTTTCGACGATTCATCTCTGATCATTAACTTTTAAAATTAAAGTTTGTTATGTGCATGCTTACTTATTGGTTTGAGCTTTGCTCGTGACCCTCCACATTTCCTTTTGACTAAAAACGGAAAGATTTCATAGAAAAATTTTATTTTATTGATCTATCTGAGTTGAATGCTCGGATCTATCTGACCTATCTGACCTATCTAAACATACGTTCCCAAAAATTTTTTATCGAATTCGAGTCGTGTTTATTAGATTTTTTAGGTTCGTCAACTTTTAATTCCATAAATGATGCCCGTTTGCAAATGTCTCCTATATGCTATACGATTGGTCAAGCGAATTAAATCAGCTAACTTTATAAGGATTATGATACTCATTAATGCATGACCAATGTCGGGTGTTACTATCGTGCCTTATCATTTTTCCCTATATATCATACCTCCGATCGTCCTTATTTTTATCAATATGCTCTCATATCATTCCCGATAATAGCTTTTTTCACAATTGGATGGTGTTATTCTTGTGTGAATTTTATCGTGTTTTCTAAACTAGCGCATAACCCGTGCTTCCGATACAAAAAAAAAAAAAGAGCTTCTTTGAAAGAATATGTAAATAGATATAGTGACTACAAATATATTCTCTCTAAATGCCTCTGAATATGCACTCGTGAAATTTAATCAACATCTATATTGTTAACTTTTATAAGGATTATGATCATCGCTAACCCGTCAAGGAAGTTCAAAATTTTATTATAAGCATCGATGTACACAAATGCAGAAACCGCATGATAAGATCATGAGCAACGATCCCCCAATCAGAAGCTAGGATTTGTTCACATCACTTAACTTGTAAACCATACTCTACGTACTTCGTACTACGTTCCTGGTACATTAATTTTTAAATTCACATTGTTTTGACCGACCTCCATATTTGGGAATGTCCTGGTGGATCAAACTACTAAATAATTATTAATATTCGCACAGCATTATTTAGAGCATATTGCTAACTAGATAATTATGCTATAAAACCACCCTAAGTAGAATAAATATACAGAATCGATATGGTGCAAAAATATCAATTTTTTCATAAAATGGAAAATGAATATTTAACGGAAGAACGATCAGAAAAAGATATTTCTCAAATCAACGATGATTTTAATCAACTAAGTTTTATTTATTTTCAGAAATTGTCAGATATAAATTATCCAGAAGGAATGTATTGGCTCGGTTATTGCTACGAATACGGAATTAGGGTTGAAAAGAATAAAAATAAAGCCTTCATATGTTATCAAAAATCTGCAGACATGGGTAATTCTAGAGGAATGTATCAAGTTGGCTATTGTTATTATTTAGGAATTGGAGTTGAAATAGATAATCATAAAGCGTTTACATATTATCTGAAATCTGCTGGGGCAGATAATGCCATAGGAATTTTCAAAACTGCTGCATGTTACTATTACGGAGTTGGCGTAGAGAAGAATGACAATAAATATTGGGAATGGATTAAAAATTATGTTGATTCTTAATTTTTTCACAATATAATTTTTCTAGTTTAAAGTTTGTAAATTTCTCATGTAATTTTAATTATTTAATTTTAATTATTAGTGAGTAAGTATAAATGTATCTATTAATTTACATGCCAGACTATTTACTTATTCATTATTTGTGTAATTAGCCTGTGAGTATAAAGATCATTATTAATCATCTGAATTGAAACAACGAAACAAGTTCACAAGACAAGGACATAAATACTTAATTACAATTATGAATCCCCAATCATTTCATTCGTTCTAACTAAGTGGGTGAGCATAGCGATCATTTATTATTATTCATTGGAATTAAGATCATCAAAGCAAGTTAAATATTTATGTAATACATTTAAATAATTGTATTTGAACTAATTACTCCATTCAGCTTGTGAGTATGAAGATCATTTATACTTACAAATCAATAAATAAACACCTATTTATTATTATGTAATATCTTTCCGTGCGCAGTTAGTGAGTATATTAATCATTGAAAATTAAAAAGTTCAGAAATCATAACATAAATACTTATTTAAAACTTTCAATCATTTCATTCAGTGAGTGAGTATTAATAAATTTATTGAAAGCAAAATTGAAAAGACAAAATAAGTGACATAAATTTTTACTTACCTCTAAAATCATTAATTTAGTCGGTGAGTACAAAGACCATTTATTAAATTTATTAACCATTAAAATTAAGTCAGTCAAGCAAGTTCATAAAAATCATAAATACTTATTACGTAATGCGTTTCAATCATTTCATTTATAATTATTTCGTTCAGTGAGTGAGTATAATACAATTTATTAAATGCGGAGTTAAAAATACAAAGTTTACAATTAATATAAACACTAATTACGAAGATTTCCTTCAAATCATTTTATTCGAATTAATTTAGTCGGTGAGTATTCAAATCATTTATTAATCATTGGAATTAAAATTAGCAAAACAAGTTCACAAATAAGAGACATAAATACTTTCAAATAATTTCAGTAAGTGAGTATACAATATAATTTATTAAACATCGTGATTAAAATACAACATAAGCCAATAAAGCAAGAACATAAATACTTATTTACTGCCATGTTAATTATTTCATTCAGCAAGTGAGTATATTTATTAATCATTGAATTAGTGTTCCGAACGGGTCAGACTAAAAAAAAAACAAAGGATTTTCGGATTAAAGCTTCAACCCGTCTGAAAAAATCTGGGATTTAAAGTCTTCTGCGTGTTTCGATTGCCTTAATAAAAGTAATTATAAATTAAAAGGTTATTTTCAGCTGCAATTTAGAATTTTAGAAGATTCAAGCCACAAAATCAGATGTAACGTCATTATTTCGAAAATCAAAGTAACTCAAAAATTTCGCATATTAAAAACCTTCTCCATTATAGCAAAAATATATAAATTTGCTATAAATTCCACCTGCTTTAACTAATAAGATAATTTGTAGCAAAGTTCTGGGTTGTTGATTTTTTTAAGTGTTTTTCACGTTACACATGACTTGTGATCTGATCAGAACACTATTTGGAATCAAAATTAGACAAAACAACTTCACAAATAAACATAAATTCTTACATATATGCCATTACATAATACCTTTCAAATAATTCTATTCACATTAATTTAGTTAGTGAGTATAAATAAAGTGAGCAAAAAATAAAAAAGCTCATAAATCAAGACATAAATGCTTATTTGCTATTGCACTTATTAATTTAGCCGGTGAGTACAAAATCATTTATTACCACCGGAATACTATGTTATATAACGTAACATAGTGTTTCTATATCCGGATTTAATAAATCCAGATTTGAATTTAAATTGGATTTAAAAATAAATCCGGATTGAGGTTTTTACTCTATGTCGGAATTAAATAATCAAGACAAGCTCACATAAAAACTTATTGGTCATTACAAAATTCATAAATCATCTCATTCGCATTAATTATTTCATTCAGCTTGTGAGTATAAAAATCACGTATTTTAATCATTGGAATTAAAATTTATAAGCAAATTAGCATAAATGCTTATTTTCTATTATGCAATATCCTTTAAATCTCTATTTGCATTCATCTAGTCGGTTAGTATAAAGATTAACTAATCTTCGGGATCAAATCAGCATATTTGCCATTATTAATACCTTAAATCATTTCATTTAATTTAGCCGGTGAGTATACAAGTTATTTATTAGTAATTTGAATTATTAAAGTAACAAAACAAGTTCACAAATCCACCCTTACAAATTATTTCATTCGCATTGATTAAAAATAGTCGGTGAGTAAAAAGATCATTTATTAATACATGTGTGTCTAAGGTTCATCTTAATAAGACATTATTATAGCATTTAGTCAGCCTAAATTGTTTTTTCGTAGTTGTAGAAAAATTTTTATATTTGCCGAAATTTTTTGAACTAAACCAAAATGCATCATATAGTATAGTTATTTAAAAAAATTTTATATAAATTTGGAATTAAAGTCAGCAAAACATAAAGAACAAAATACTTATTTACCATTATATAAATCCCTTTAAATCATTTCATTCGCATTATTTTTCATTAAGCACGTGAGTATGAGATTTTTATTGATCATTGGAATTAAACCAAATTAACAATTAAGAACATAAATATTTATTTGCTTAATACTTTCAATTCATATTATTTAGTGGGTGAGTATCGAGACAATTTGTTAAGTGATTAGAATTAAAGTTGGTGAATAACTTCACAAACCAAGAGCATAAATACTTATTTACCATTATGTAACACCTTTAAATTTTTTCATTAATTGTTTTATTCAGCGAGTAAGTATAATATATAATTTATTGAGCTATGGAATAAAAAACAGCAAAACAAACACCTAAGAACACAAATACTCATCTACCATTGCACAAATACCATTCAAACCAATTTATTCGTATTTAGTCAGTAAGTATATTTAAGTATTGGAATTAAGATCAGCAAAACAAGTTCACGAATCAAGATCATAAAATACTTATTTACTGTTATGTAATACCCGTAAATCATATTATTCACGTTAATAATTTATTTAGCGAGTAAGTTAAAGATCTTTTATTAATCATTGAAATTAAGATCAGCAAACAAAGTTACAAATCAAGAGTATAAATATTTATTTAACATTATGTAATTTTTATATAATTTCGTTCTCATTAAATTAGCATGTGAGTATAAAAATCATTTAGTAATCGATGAATTTAACAATGTATAAATATATATTTACCATCACTCAATACTTTTCAAATAATTTCATTCGCATTAATCATTTTATTCAGCGAGTGAGTATATAGATCAAGAGAGAGAAAGAGAGAGAGAGAGCATTTGCAATTAAAATCGGCAAAGCAAATTCACAAATCATTTCGTTCTAATTATTTCGTTTAGCAAGTGAGTATAAAGATCATTTGCTGATTATTTAAATTAAAATAGTGGGTGGTTTCAAGTTAACAATAAGAGGATTTTTCAATATCATTTTTATTATGCTGTATTATAAATCGAAAAATAAAATATGATTCTCTGATTTTAGCTTTGAAACCCCCTACTATATCCTTATTGGTCTTATTTTAATATTTTTTTCAAAAATCATTAATTATTTATTCAGCGAGTGAGTATAAAGATCATTTATTAATCATCGGAATTAAAAAATCAATAAAACAAGTTCACAAAATCAAAACCATAAATACTTATTTATTACTACATAATATCCTAAATCATTTCATTCGCAAATCATTTCATTCAGATTGTGAGTATATGATTATTTATTATCTGAGAATTAAAATCAGCAAAGCATGTCACAAATCAAGAACATAAATACTTATTTACCCTTACAACTCATTTCGTTCCATTAATCTTTAATTCAGCCTGTGAGTAAAAAATTATTTTTAATCTTTAAAAGAACATTTTATTTACGTAATGTCCTTCAAATCATTTCATTCAAATTTAGTCGGTAGGTACAAAGATCACCTATTAATCATTGGAATTAAAACAAGCTCACAATAAAAAGCATAAACCCATACATAATACTTTTCAAATAATTTCATTCGCATTAATCGCAGTAGTCAGTGAGTATAAATACCATTCATTGATCTTTGAAAATTCAGCAAAAAAAGTCACAAATCAAAAACATAAATATTTATTTACTTCCTTTGAATCTTTCATTCGCGTTAATTATTTAATTCAGATTGTGAGTATAAAAAAAGTTATTATTAATCATTGGAATTAAACTAGAAAAACAAGTTTCAAGAACATAATTACTCTATTTATCATTACGTATACCCTAAAATTATTTTAATAACATTAATCACTTAATTCAGCGAGTGAATATAAATATAATTTATTAAACGGTAGAATTAAACAGTAAACAAGTTCACAAATCCATAAGTAATGTACTTTACCATTACGTAAAAAATACCCTTCAAATTATTTCATTCACATTTAGTGGGTAAGTATGAAGACTATTTATTACTTTGGAATAGCCAAATAATTCACTGATAATAATATAAACACTTATTTACCACTATGTAATATCTATCAAAACATTTCATTTGCATTAATCATTTTATTCAGCAAGTGAGTATAAAGATAATTTATTGATTTTGAGAAATACTAACTCGAAAATTAAGAACATTTATTATTACACAATACCTTCATTCGTTTTAATTTAGCCGGTGAGCATAAAATTATTTATATTCGATATAAATTTAAAACTGAATGCAAATGCGAAATCAAATACTATATTTTTATGATTATAAAGAAAATCTAAATTTGGAAAATGTGCATATTGTAATGAATACAACACGAATGAAGCATGGTGTCAGACATGTGACCCTGACATCGCAACACAGTGGACATGTGGAAATAAGGATATTGATGATTGCATGAAAGCATCTCAACTTAGAACCTTTGCATATGAAAACATAATTGAATGGATTCCATTTGATAAACTATACGATATTGAAATAATTGGTAAAGGAGGATTTGGATCTATATATAGAGCAATCTGGTCGGATGGCATACGAAAAATTCAGAAATAGATGAAACTAATACCTATAAAAGATCGCGTGAACCACATAGCACCGTAGCACTCAAGACATTGTCTAGTTCAAAGACAAATCAAAATTCTATTAGCTTTTTAAACGAGGTAGGTTAAAGTTTGTTCTATACGTATATAATGACATATTGAGCTAATCCATTTATATTCTCTATACCGGTAAGTTTAAAAATCATGTGCGATGTAGATTATATGGTAGTGGGCTTCAGATATATGGTTTAACTTATGACTCAAATACTAATGAATATTTCATGGTATTTCAGTATGCTAATGATGGAAATATTCATAAGCTCTTACATTCAAATTTTAATAAATTTACATAGGAATTTAAACTAAAGCAACTAAAAAATATATCAAAAGACCTAGCACGAATCCATGATGCGGGGTATATTCATGCTGATTTTCATAGTGGTAATATTCTTCACCATAAAGGTACTTCATATGTCTCTGATCTTGGATTATCAAAAATGGTAGATGAAAATATCGCGAACAGCATTATATTTGGAGTCATGCCTTATGTTGCTCCAGAAATTTTATCAGGTGAAAAACAATTTACGCGAGCAGCGGATAATATAGTTTTGGTATTATTATGGCTGAAATAACAACCGGCCAAAGGCCTTTTGATGGTTATAAATTTGATGTTGCTCTTGCTATCAAAATTTACACTGGCTTACGACCAAAATTTTCCTTTGGAACTCCTGATTGCTACGTTGAATTTGCAAATCAGTGCATGAGTTCAGATCCACTAAAACGGCCCAGTGCTTGGGATATTTGTCGAAAAGTCAATGATTGGCTCAAAAAAGCTGTCTTCCGATGGTGAAAATGAAATTAAAAAGCAGTTTTTAAATGCTGATAAAATTATTAAAACATCACCAATAATTCCTCAGAAGCATTCTGATGATATGCACACTAGCAAAATGATTAGTATAAAAACAATTTCAAATACAATAAATGGTATGTATTTATTTAAAGTATCATTTAAAATAATCATTAAATTAAAAATACAACTAATTTATTTTGTAATTTATAATCAAGAATTGCTTCTAACAAGTAAACCTATTGATCTTATCAATGTTCCTGCTAGTAAGTATTATAATTTTAAGCCTATTTATAATTATACAAATATTTACTTTGTTTAATTTTTAGATTATTAAATTGATTATCATAAAGATACATATTTTATTGATTTTTTATTTATTTTGATATCAAATTTTTATTAAATTTATATAGCAATACTTTTAATTATTAACTAGATATATAAATTTATTAATAAATTTACATAAACATAAAATATATAATAAACAGAAAAAATAATATATAATAAACATTAATGTTTGTTCCTAAATCCGAAATCTGGATTGATCCTTCAATCCAGACAAATTCAGATATCCACACCAGAGATTTTTACTAGGATTGATCAAAGAATTTAAATTATGGACTTAAAAGGATTTACCCAAAATTAGCTTTATATATAGTTTGATGCGGATTCAATCCGGATTTGATAGAACCCGGATGGCCTGTCAAAATTAGGATCGAAACACTAATAAACATAAATATTTTTATATTAACTTTAAAACTTTATTTTATATATTATTAATTTATATAATAAATTACAGATTTTAATTATTTTTATATTTAAAAAATTCTAATTATGCTACAAATACTTTGCCAATTAAAATTTAGAATTACATGCTTGTTAAAAATTTTCCTACAATTGGGCTTTATTAAGAGTATTCAATTTTGCCCGATCTTTTTTGCCATAAACGGTAATGAGTTTGGCGTGCGTGCTCATGTGGTGTAATTAGCCTTTACCATATGCTACTGGCGGTTCTCTGGTTACGGTAAATTATATTATACTCATGCATATAGTTGTCAAAACAATTTCTTTATAATTAGGGTTGAAGGCACAGGTGCATGGCATGTCCCAGATGGCATGTCCCTCGGACATGCTTATGGGCATGCCAACTGACAAAAGACATGCCAAATTACATGATATAGTCGCTAAACTTAAATGCTATTTGTGCAAAATTATACAACTCACTTTTGTTATAGTAAAGACTAAAGGCTGATCTTTTATTATACTTATATTGAAAGAATGCTATATGTACTTTACTATATCGAGTTGGAGTTTTAATAATTCCAGGAATTCAAAATTTTTTAGTATATCAATTTTCACTTTAAAGGTAGAGTACAATATTGCAAATTATATATAAAACAAATGGTAACATTTTATTCCTTTTAAAATTAAAAATTATATTAAGTTAATTTCTTTTAATTTCTAAAAAAAGTTGTAGAATAGATTTTTCTGATTCTATGGTAGTAAAATTATTAAAATTGGTTAGATCCTCACTGTGTTTAAAATTGGTATTACAAGTTGTTTACAAAATCATATGATATAAACCAATCAAAATCACTGATTTTGTGTAACAATAGAGAAATTGAGCTCACCTCAGAGAATTTGACAAATATGTAAGTGGGCTTTCTTAAAGTGACAGAAGTTTTAAATTTTTACTACTATAAATAAAAGGTTTGATATGTGCTATATCAAAATTTGGTAAATTTTTGATAGTAAATTTAAAAAGTTTTAATAGTTGCATATTTTTGTAACCTATGTGTAACTTTATCATACATCTATATTAAATATCATACATCTATATTATATGAAATATGATCTATTGGACTCTACCTTTAACAAGAGTTCACTATAACAAGAGAGTTGTGCATAATTAGGGCAGTGTCATTAATCACCTGATTATTTTTTATCAGAGGCCTACCCCCCCTCTTTTTTAATATATAAATAGTCAGGTTCTTATATATAATTTCAACTTTTTTTACCCCCCTCCCCCCCTAAAAAATCACCTGATTTTTGTTACTCCCCTTACTTTATATTAAAATCATTTAAAAATATAAAAGAAAAAATTTTGCAAATAATTATTTTTACAGTTATTGGGTGCTTTCAAGATCTAAACATAACTAAAAAATTTTGAATTGTATTTAGATTGGTTGGTTATAGGTTTTTAGTAGTAATTTTAAATGATTTTAATTGGTTAATAGTTTGTTAAATGACTATATGGGGTGTTACATATTAAAACAGCACATTTTTACAATTTTTTGAAAAATGAGTTTTTATCAAATTCATATAAATTTTATTACGATTGACATTTTTTAATTATAAATGAAAGTCGATTTGCATAATAAAAAATCAAGATAATGTAAAAGAAAAATTACATGAGACTGCGAAGTGCCAACACTCACGAGATTACCCAATAGTCACCTGTTGCCTTTAACCAATCAAAATCGTGAAATTTGATAATCCCGGATCAGTCCAAAAATCAAACAAATGATTAAACTCAATTAACTCAAAATAAAATAAAAGTAAAAATGGGCTGTTTTAATATGTATCACCCCATATAAGGGCATGCCCAACTAGGAATTTTACTTTTTACATTATATATATATATATATGAGTACTATAGTATTATACATGTAGGGAGCATGCCACCATGTGGCATGCCATAGGCATGTCTTAAAAGAAAATAGATATAGAGAATAGCACTTATAAATAATCAATATATGCATATATCTATTGTTAAAAAATTTCAGAATAGTGATAATTAATAAACATAAAATATGAACAAGATTGTTAGAAATTTCAGGATTTGTAAACTTTTTGGAGCTTTAGATAAGTTGATATGATGGTGTGCCATCGGCATGCCAGGTGGCATCCTGGTATAAAATTTGTTAAGTAGCATGTCCTATAGCATGCCAAATTTTTTTGCCATGCTACAATCACTATATATGTATACAAACTTATAAAAAATTCTTAAAATTATTAAAAAGGGAACATTTTATCCTCTATAATATTGAGCATTATTGTCATATTTATATTTTTATTTTTATTAGATTTTTATTGGTTTGATAAATTGATAATAACTGATCTCAAAAAAATGATGAGAAAACATAACAAGAAATGAACTGACTTATTGTTATTGGTTATCAAATATGCTAAAAACAAGCTTTCTCTTTTCATATAGAAAAATCCTCAAAATTCAGAGTTGGAACTTGATCAATTTACTCAAGATCACTGAAAGCTTTAACTTTGAAGTATTAGTCAACTAAATAAATCAAAACTATATAGTAAAATCCTTAAACCATCCAGTTAAGCAGCCAAATTTGCCTGCTTAAATTTTTTAAATTCATATCTGATCTATTTTTGTTAATAAATAAAAATATTAATAATTTTTTAATAAATAAAAACTAGGATTATATTCTATTTAAAGCTTATTTTTATTTGCTTAATAGTTTAAGTTTAACCCTATTACCTTAATGGCTTCTGAATGGCTTATTTGTGTCAACCACTGGAGTAGAGCCTGGTAAAAATTCAACACACCTGTTTATGCAAACATTATTGTGTCTCAAACAGTGCCATTTTTAATAACCAGAATAACTGGTATAGGTCATGTGAGACTTATAAAGAATTAAAGAATTAGTGAAATCGAATATAAGAATCCATTTTTACATTATCAACATATATAGATTATATGGAGTCCTTGCAGTAGAAGGGGCGGAAACTGCCCAAAAAATGAAAATTGAGTTTTTATTGGATTTGGGTAAATTTCGATGTGGTTAACATTTCTCAATTATAAATTAATGTCGATTTGCATAATAAACAGTCGAGATAATGTAAAGAAAAAGTTGCACGAAGCTGTGCACATCACGAGATTACCCGGTAATCACCTGTTACCTTCAACCAATCAAAACCGTGAAATTTTGATTGACCCGGATCAGTCCGAAAATCAAAACAAGTGATTAAACTCAATTATCTCAAAATGAGATATATTCGAGTTTCCGCCCTTTCTACTGCAAACACTCCATATTATCATAATAAGATACATAAACAAAGAAAGAATTATTACATCATAATCTTAAACTAGTATTAAAGATGAATTAAAAAGATAAACTGAATATTTTGCATTGAATAGCTTCAGAAGCTCGGAAACAAAATTAGTCTCCAATTAACTTACAATAGCTACATTTAGGATAGCCAATTAGATGAATACATTCCAGTAAGAAAATCGTTCCAGTGTAGTTTCTCACTAGTAACTTACTATTGGAACTCTAAAAAAATCTGGATGTTCAATGGGGTTCCACTTCCAGTGACAATACTGGTGTATGATGGTAATAATGAAACTTTTGTATTCCTTATATATTATATTAAATTGAAAACTTTATTGTTTTTTAATAAAGCCTTTTCTCTGAACTAATATAATTATTATAAAAAGCCTTAACTTTGCTTTTACATTTCTAAATTATCTATTTGGAGTTTATTATTAGAATGACAGCCTTACAATTCTATTTTAGCCCTAATAAAAATTACAAATTTTTTTAGCAAAGTTATTAGGTCAAATTTTACATCGTCAACTTATATATATAACTTGTCATATAAGCTGATTTGGCAAAAATCTTTAATAGTAAATATGTTAACTATATATTCAAAATAGATAAAACTGAATTTTTCCAATTAATTCTAATGCTTTTTTCAATCCGAATATTAAGGTAGTGCACCACCTCAATTATTAAAACATAACTCATATTTCTAATGAACAAAAATCAATGTTGCAGATTCATTCAGTTATAAACTTACAAAAAAAAAGTTGTAAGTCCTGTAATATCCAATTAATTTCTTATTGATCAAACCAATATCATATTCAAACACTTCGTAATCGATTTAAGATGCTTATTTGCTGCCATTTTTCATAATAATATACGATTTTGTCAAATTATATCCTTTCAAGAAATAACTTATCAATATTTGTTATCAATGGTTGCATTTAATTAGTATTGGTTATTTGGTTGTATTTGTTATGCTTATTGTAGTATTTCTAGATTAAGATTGTTTGATTTTATTCTAAAATTAATATCATTACGCCAAATATCCAAAGAAGTAAGCGTGTTATTCTTGCAAAGTGCGTCTGCTAATGCTCTTCCTCCTTCTAATCCAATCTTATTATTTCTAAGGTTTAAATCTTTTAGCGAGACATTCTTACAAAGTGCATAAGACAAAGCTTTTCCCACTTCTGATTCAAGGTCATTTTCACTAAGAACCAAAGAAGTTAATGCGGTATTCTTGCAAAGTGCATCTGCTAAAGCTTTTCCTCCTTCATTCCCAATGTCATTCCAATGAAGATTCAGGGAAGTCAGTGTGATGTTCTTGCAAAGTGCATCTGCTAACACTTTTCCACCTTCTGGTCCAAGATTATTCCAATAAAGATTCAAAGAAGTTAGAGTGGTGTTCTTGCAAAGCGCATCAGCTAACGCTTTTCCTCCTTCTAATCCAATGTTATTTTCTCCAAGAGTCAAACCTTTCAGTGTAGTGTTCTTGCAGAGTGCATCGGCTAATGCTTTTCCTCCTTCTGCTCCAAGTTTATTCCCACTAAGGTCTAGAGAGGTTAAAGTGGTGTTTTCATAAAGTGCATCTGCTAATGCTTTTTCTCCTTCTAACCCAAGATTATTACAAGTAAGATACAAAGAAGTCAATGTGGTGTTTTTGTAAAGTGCATCTGCTAATGCTTTTCCAATTTCTGATCCCAAATTATTGTCACAGAGATCCAGAGTAGTCAACGTAGTGTTATTGCAAAGAAATTTTGCTAATATATTCACCTCTTTAGCACTAATCCGATTATCATAAAAACCTAAAAAATTTAGGACAGTGTTTTTATAAAGAGCCTCTAATAGAGTTTTCATTCCTTCAGTTCCAAGTTTAATTAATCCAATATCCAAACGATTAAAGAACTCATACTAAAGATCTTTACTAATTCATCTATTGCCTTATATTTAAAAAAATTACTGCAATGACACAAATCTACGGAAGTAATTGTAGTAATCTTATAAAGATTTTCAAATATTCTTTGATTACAAATTATTACATTAAGACTTAAATGTTTAAGATTCATGCTAGTTCGTAGAAACATTATAATTAAAGAATATTCAATAACATATTTAAAATCATATGTGGAATTATGACCTTCATTCCAAAGCCACTTTATAATCCCTTCAGGCAAATAACTGCTAACAGATGTGATATAACTTGTATATTCAAATAGTGGTTTTGGATGACTTGGAATGCTAATATTAAAAGGAATTAATAAAGCTTGCTCTTCAGCGTTTAAAGTTAAAAGAAATATTCTTATAAGTCTTATATCTTCAAAATAACAATTTGGATCTCTCCACAATAATGGCATAATAACTCTACACCATTGGCGATTTACGAGAGCACATGAAAACAATGTTTTTAAATTATGCCGAAAGTTATAAAATATTTCATAGTAACATTCATTCGGTAATGGTATCATATTGAAAAATTACTAAAAATTTTAGAGCATGCATGCCGTACGTACTGTACGTACAGTATATACGAATTTATATCTGGTATATCAAAAAAAAAAAGTTGTGACACATAACCAAGAATCCAAATTTGAAAAGGATTGCTTACTATGACGTAATGTACTATATACCCTGAGCCACTAACACCCAAAATCAAAGTCCTGCTTTTGCAATATTCATATATTGAAGCACGTACCAGATTGGTGCACTGTAGTGTCTGGATCGAAAATAAATTTCGTAAATCATTGATTTTACCAGGAACGTAGTACGAAGTACGAAGTGTATACCAGGAACGGAGTGATGAATTCACGTAGTGAAGGGTTATACGGCGGGACAGGATGGCGTGCGTCCGCAAAATCTTGGATCTGATTGGTCCACGTGATGCTATATGTCACTTGGCGCTTAATTCTCGCATGTCTATCGTCGCATGGACCGATGATACTGCTTGTCCTATGATCTGTTAATGTGAATAGTACTACATCTGACCATTAAAAAAAATGCGATTATCCGTAGAATGAAATTACAAATGCTATAGCAACCAATAGTAAAAATGTGCTTTTTAGACGTAAATATCGGTGGCCCGATACAAATTTTCATGTCTATTCGCTCAATAATTGGCATTTTTCATTTTTTTTCGTAGGATTTTTTATTGGCCTGATTAAATGATAATCTCTGATTATCGAAGATGAGAACGAAAGAATTTGTAACTCTTGAAGCGTAAGTTTTCCAAATTTACTTCTGTTGTTTGATTACCTAATATATGCTAAAACGTTTTGTATAATGGTCTTAAGTTGAAAACAAGTGCAAGAACAAGAACAATAGCTCCACAATGGATAAAAAAATTGATATTAATAAAAAAATTACATTCCACTAAAATTTAGATTATTGATTTCTCGATTTTTCCATTTTTCGTAAATTTTTGGTTTTTGCCGTCCAGTTTATTTGATAATTAGAATCATAATGTTGATATGCTTTAACGCTTTTGATTGGATATGCACTTCGTGATCAAAAATGTTAAGACTAAAATATCGATGAGCAAGTTATGATCAAGAATGTTATCAAAATTTAAATTCTAGCAATTGTAGTACCAAATCAACCTTAACCTTAATCACATACGGTATTGTTGTACTCGTAGTAAAAGCATTGCCGCCATAGTCCTATATTTATCTATTGTATGAGAATTGTTTAACCAAACATCGCTTTAACAGGTTTTTGTGCATGACGATCACTATAAAAAATCTCTTTTTTTTTTTTGTCTTTCGGAATTGCACTAACTAAATTTGTCATGAATCACATTACATGTCATCATACTTAAGGGATGTTTAAGTGGTGCGTCTGGTGCGGGTCCCTAAAAGTCCAGGGTCGAACGAGTTAAGAAACTAGTTCACCCCCTTGTCAAAAAAAATGTGAACGAGTATTATAATCACGTTTAGATCGACGCAAATTAGCCAATTAGAATACCAAAATTCCCAGTCGGGATATGTCGGAGCGCATCGAAATCATGGTCGGTTGGATCGAAATTGACCCAAGATCATAAAAAATTTTACTAATAAATCATTAAGTAAAAAATGCCCAGCTGATGATCTTGCTTTAGAACTTGCTAACAACTAGAGCTAAACGCCGACCTAGATCTGACACATCCGACCCGGAAATTTGGAGATAGCTCTGTAAAAATCGGTTTAATCTTGTTTTATTATTACCGAAATTTGCTGATTTAGTTAGTGCAATTCTGAAAAAATTAAAACTCATAATTATTTATACTGCAAATTTATTGCATATATATACGTCATATTAATTATATTAATTCATATGTTCTTTAACGAATCGAAATAAATATAGTACTGCACTTAAAAATGCAAGCGAATCACGTGATCAAAATTTAAATATTGGATAACTTATTAGCAGTTAGTATAATTAAAAAACTTCAACATTTAAGCAAATTGAAAATAATATAGGGACGTGTTTTTGTAAGATAATCTGCGCTGTGCACCAAGTAACAATGCATGCTAGTTAAGACAAAATAGTCAAGACAAAAACCTGGTAAAATATTTTTTTTAATATGCTTATGTATTAATGATAATAAATTTTTAAAGATTTATATGTTGCAGTTTTATCTTGCATTGTTTTAAAAGCTCATTAGCCCTGGAAATTATTGAAATCGTCAATTAATATGTTAATTCAAGTAAAGACTGATACTACATTTGTAAGAATAACGTGCTAATATAAAAATGTTCATATTTTTGGATCATGTGAATTTTTTACTGTTGTGCCTTTTTTTTATTTATTTTTATTTAAATTTATAAAGCAGTTTTTTACTTACGTACGTATGTACACAAATAATTTTGTTACAATACCGTATGTGGTTAAGGTTGATTTGGT
Source organism: Gigaspora rosea (assembly GCA_003550325.1). Classification (NCBI taxonomy): domain Eukaryota; kingdom Fungi; phylum Glomeromycota; class Glomeromycetes; order Diversisporales; family Gigasporaceae; genus Gigaspora; species Gigaspora rosea. Next base: position 37,080 of record QKWP01000108.1, read on the forward strand.
ACTACGTACTATCATAATTAAACATAATGAGTTTGTATTAGATGACATTCTTGATCGTAACTTGCTTAATATTTTGATCACGGTTTGTATAACCGATCAAAAGCATTAAACATAATAACTTGATCATATTGCTACATTAGTTCTAGCACACTGATCACATTTTTAGATATAATAATAATTTTATTGGCTAGTAGATGTTGACGTATAATCTGGACGGCAAAAATTATGATTGAAAATAGAAAGATCTAGAAATCGATCATCTGAATCTTTAGTGGAGTGTAATGTAATCACTATTTTTTTTATTATTAATATGTTTTTTTTTATCAATTGCGGAGCAAATGCTCTTGCACTTGCATTTGCTCTTGCTTGTTCTTGAACTTTAATTAAAATTCGTACAACATTTGATCTGTGATTGACTTTTTTTACGCTCAAAATAGTCTGTATGTATTATGTAATCAACCAACAGAAACACAATTTTAATAGAGTTGTTTTAAGGGCGTTAAAAAACAGAACAAAATACGATCTACAGAGCAGGTTTCACTACCTCTTGCAATGGTCATTGTTGGACAGCTATTCTCTGCGGTTGCAGTGGCAAGCAGTGTTTAAAATTCAAATTTGGTTTTATGTTCTCAAAAAGAACATTTTTAATTTCTTAATGTTCTTTGTAAAATTTTAACGTTCTTTATATAAGAAAATTAATTTTTTTTTTAATATTAAAAGAATTTATTGAATGTTCTCAAATAGAGAACATATTTTAATAATTTATGTTTCCAAAAATTGTATAATGTTCTCTGAGAACACTGAGAACATTAAATTTTAAACACTGGTGGCAAGGACCTTATTAACGAATAGTTAGGCTTCGTGGCTGCAGTGGCAGTGCAGGGTCCTTATTAGTAAGCAGTTAGATCCACGGCTGCAGTAGCTGTATAAGGTCCTAATTAGGCCATTTGAAGTTGATTCTTCGATTAACATCGCTTTTCCAGGACTTTCGGGGGGGGAGTAGTTAAAATGAAATGAACATATGAAACGAACATATGAAAATGAACAAAGATGGTCAATTTCATTGGTTAATTAAATCAGGTGGCCAGCAAGAGTCATCCAGCATTTTGATTGGCTGTTCATTTTTTCGGGGGAGGGGAGAAGATTTCAGCTGGGGGTGATGTTAACCAAATAATTAACTTCAAACGGCCTTAGTGGTAAATTGAGCTCCGCGGCTGCAATAGCAGTGCAAGGACTTTATATTGAATATTTAGGCTCTGCGGCTGCGGTGGCAGTGCAAATCCTTATTAATGGTAAGTTAGGATCCACCGCTGCGGTGACAGTGCAAGGACCTTATTAGTGAATATTTAGGCTCCACAGCTGCAGTGTAGAGATGGGAAAAATGCGCATTTAATAATAAAATGCGCATGAATGTGCATTAATGCGCATGATACCGCATGATATAAAATTTTTTTTAATTTTTATCTTTATTATTGATAATATATCTAAATAAAGATACTACATATAAATTCTTAGTAAAATTTTGCCCACATATATAAATTTTTACAAATTTTCTAATTGTAAACTTCATTGTTGCTTATCTTATATAATTTGACACCTGACCCGTGGGGAGCTTTGTATAAAACTTTAGAATCTTAGTTAAAATCTGTAAATTCGCATTATATAATATTCATAAATATGCTGAGTTAGTTTGCATTGAATCGTCACGAAAAAAATTCTGTTACTGAACATACTATTCTATTAACTACAGTATATAGTTAATATTAGAATTCACACTCTATTTCAGTATGGTTGAGCCAGTTTTTATTAGAATTATTGTGATTTTTATCATGAGTTTTTATAAAAAATTATATTACAAAATTTGTCCGCTACACCAGTAATTGCAATGTATTGCGTTAGTTTGAATTAATATAAGCTAACCTATAAAAAGTTTGTTACAAAGCTCATTACTCCAATAACAGATATATGCAGCTTAGTTTTATTGGTGAATGCCCAATTTTTAAAATAAGTGTTGCAAAGATATTGCTATATTAGTTTTAGCACATTGATCACCTTTTGAACATAACCTAATTTTATTGGTTGATAGATCAACATAAAACTACGGGCCACTGAGAAAATTAGTTGATTATCAGATAATCTTGGCGGCAAAAATTCCGACCAAAAATTCTAAAAATCAATCATCTAAATATTTGGTTGAATGTAACATTTTGTTGATATTCGCTAATATATTCACTATTTTTTTATTAATCATATGTTTATCTATAGCGGAGCATTTGTCATGTCTTGCACTTGCACTTGCACTTGCACTTATTCTTGTACTTGAGACCATTATACAAAACGTTTTCGTATTCGTGAACTTTTTTAGCCCAAAATAGTTTGTAAATATTAGACAATCAAACAACAAAAGAAAATTTGGAAAATTCACGTTAACGATTTTGTGTTGTTTAAACGCATAATAATTACTCGACCATGATAATAATCATAATCATCTTACGTATTTCTGTTAGTTTTCCTACATTTAGGTCACATTTTTCGGATGCGACCAATCAAAAATGTTAAAGCGAACAGATCCAGAATTGAAGTATATAGATAGATTAGAATGTTAATTATACTTATTTTAATTTAATTTTTCTATATAAAATTTTGATGGGATAAAAT
>QKWP01000108.1:42191-167283 GCA_003550325.1 Gigaspora rosea
GTATTTTGACATAGTATTAAAATTGGCTTTTTATTGAAGGTGACGCACGAGTTGTTACGTCAGACCCGTACAATAATGTATTTATTGTATGGGATTGTATAAATAACAAATTTGTGCAAACTAACCCGTGTCACATTGCCTATGGCCATATGACCCAAGTTAACCTGTGCAAATTTGGTTATTTTCTACAACCCATAGAATAACTATAAATAATCAACCGATTTCATCCAAGTTAACCACTATCTGGTCTTCCGTTCCTGGTTTCGCGCGACGACGTCGCGCAGCTATCTAGTGGTTTAATTCATACATCGCGTTTGTCCACAAAATCTTGACTCTTATTGGTAGTTCCAATTTTATGTGTTGCGCTAGAAATCATCTTTACACAGCCCTGATCAGATGATCTAGAGTCTGGATCCGTTATACCAGTCAAATTTGAAATTAGAGATCTAGAATGATCTACGAAATTCGGCGAATTTTGATTGGCTGTTGCATTTTTTTTTAAGTTCAAGTTCATCACGGTATCAATAGACAATATGAAGTTTATAGTTTCGTTCATCCCAATTAATCCCTCAATGTGAGCTGTCTGTAAAAAGGTAATGCGACCTAAAGTTAAAGACTGCCGTGCATATTTTCGAATAAAAAGAAATAATTTTTTAGACTAAATAATAGTTTAAGAGATCTTTTGTAGTGTTTGCTTCAAGAGGTCAAAAGCGAAGGGAAGAGTCTTTTATATATTTTAGCAAAAAGATCAAGTACAAGTTAAGATTTATAAAGCAATTATGGGGCCGAAATATTTGAAGTAAGTAATTTAGTCATAAAGACTTTTCAGTAACGCATATTATTAGTGATTTACTTGCTATTACTTTAATTTATTCAATCTTGCTTATATAGAAAGTGGTATTTATTAATTTATTATTTATTTTAATCGTAGGTATTATCGAATTTAGAGTAAAGTATTAGGCTCATAGAGACGTCGATATATGCGATCCAAAATTATTTGTATATGGTATGTGATTATTTGTTAATCGAAGTAAAATTTACATTATTTAATTTTAATCTTTTATTTGATAAGATTTACTGTTAATCATGTTGATAGTGAGAGAATAATTATTATCAAGTATTTTAATTTATTTTAATCAAAGTTATTAAAACAAAAAAATTTTTATTTTAATAAACATATGTAATTTTAAATTATTTTAATAAATAAACGATTTTAATTAATACAGTAATAATAATTATTTATTGTACGGGCTTTTTTATGTTGCTATTTATAATACATTTGTTTGTAAAAATTTTTCTTACTTATTCCAATTTTAATTTTTCTCCTTTAAATATCGAGCAGCAACTTTACAATTAACGATCTTGAAGCTCAATGTTTTTATTTGTAACATGAAAAAAAACTTCAAAACAACTTGTAGATCAGTTTCGATAAAAAAAATATATCTAAAATCTAGAACCAATTCGATGAACTATTTTATATAAAAATATTTATTTAATTATTTATTTATTTAAATTTTAACCTCACAAGAAAAAAACAGGCCCGAATTTGAATTCAAGACTATAAGAACTTTAAAAATGTTCTCCCAACAATTATAAACTAAAAATCTTCAGTTATGATAATTTTAAAAATATTAAATAAAGTCTTTGCCAGTTATGAAAGCTTTAAAAATATTCTGGCTGAATATAGTCTTCGCCCAGTTATTAGAGCAGACGATTCATATTCGTCAGATCGGAGGTTCGTAATAAGACTTTAAAAATCCGTCGACCAATTTAGTCTTCTCCCAACTATAAAAACTTTAAAATAACCTGACCAAATAAAGTTTTTCATTAGCTATGAGAATTTTAAAAATTTTCGACTAAAATATAGTATGAAAATTTTAAAAATACCTGACAAAATATAGTCTTCACTCTGCTATAAGAATTACCAATGGACCAAACAGAGTCTTCGCCCACTACAAGAATTTTAAAAACTCATGAGAATTTTAAAACCATCTAAATAACTATAAATTCTTTTATAATAAATAACTCATTCGTACGGGTATATATTTTCATATATACCTGTGCGAATAAGCTTTCAAAAAAGCACAGGTTGTACATAAGACCCGTATAATAAAGTGCTGTTATAGTATCATCGCAATAAATTTGGTATATCACTGACCTTTGTGTTGTCGGGTTTGATCCGAACTTAGTAAGTTTTACTTTCTATAAAAAAAAATATGTAAAAGGCTGCGATTGCGGCTAAGAAAAAAATTTTTTTATATAGCAGGTCCCACATATGACTAGAGATGAGTTTCATGCGTGCGCATGAATGCGCATTAATGCGCATGATTCCGAATCATGCGCATTTTATCCCATCAAAATTTTATATAGAAAAATTTAATATAAAATAAGTATAATTAACATACTAATCTATCTATATACTTCAATTCTGAGTCTATTCGCTTTAACATTTTTGATTGGTCGTATCCGAAAAGTGTGACCTAAATGTAGGAATACTAACAGAAATACGTAAGATGATTATGACTATTATCATGGTCGAGTAATTATTATAATATTCGAGTAATTATTATACCATTTTTAATGCCCTTATTAACGCCCTTAAACAACACAAAATCGTGAAACGTGAATTTTCCAAATTTACTTTTGTTGCTGGATTGCCTAATATTTACAAACTATTTTGGGCTAAAAAAGTTCACGAATTTGAAAACGGTTTGTATAATGGTCTCAAGTTCAAGAATAAGTGCAAGTGCAAGAACAAGTGCAAGAACACGACAAATGCACCGCAACATATGATTGATAAAAAAATAGTGAAAATATTGGCGAATATCAAAAAAAATTACATTCAACCAATATTTAGATGATTGATTTCTAGGATTTTTGGACGTATTTTTTGCCGACCAGATTAACTGATAATCAACTAATTTTCTCAGTGACTTGTAATTTTATGTCGATCTACCAACCAATAAAATCACGTTATGTTCAAAATACTAATTCAAACTAACCCACTATATATTGCAATTACTGGTATAGCGAACAAATTTTGTAATAGAATTTTTTATAAAAACTCATGATAAAAATCACAACAATTCTAATAAAAACTGTCTCAATCATGTACTGTGATACTGAAATAGAGTGTGAATTCTGTGGCAGAATTTATAATTTTAATGCAAACCAACTCAATCTTAACTATATACTGTAGTTAATAGAATAGTATGTTTAGTAACAGAATTTTTTTGTGATGATTCAATGCAATCTAACTCAGCATATTTATGATATTATATAATGCGAATTTACAGATTTTAACTAAGATTTTAACGTTTTATACAAACCTCCCGTGGCAGAGCCACGAATCAGGTGTCAAATTATATAAGATAAGCAACGATGAAGTTTACAATTAGCTAATTTGTAAAAATTTATATATATATAGGCAAAATCTGATTAAGAATCAATATGTAGTATCTTTATTTAGATATATTATTAATAATAAAAATTAGAAAAAAATTTTTTATCATGCGGTATCATGCGCATTCATGCGCATTTTATTATAAAATGCGCATTTTTAAAAATTTGTTTTCTTTTTTCTGAATTAATTTAATTGTTATATCTGATTATTGTATTGTTGCATAATAATGTCCATGACATTATTTAAAATGATAGCCTGAATTATGCTTAATATAGGCTAAAATTCGAAATTACACCCCTATGCATCATTTTGCGAAATACAGAAAACTTTATAATATTATAAAAGTCATATTACAAAACCGTGTTTACGTTCCTGGTTTTAGCGCGACTGCGTCGCGCAGCTACCTTATATGTATACCTAATCGCAAATTTGATTTGGCCGGTCAGTTTAATTTTTAAACTATGATGCCTAATTGTACAGTACGAATAATTAATACCAGGAACAGAGTGATATGTAAAATCAAATCACAAAGCATATACTGTAGTAATTTTAATAGCGCATGTATGTACGTACGTACGAACGTCCGAAAAATCATACAACTGATTGGAAAAGATTTTTACAGGGCTGTCACCAAACTTCCAGGGTCGGATACGTCGGATCTAGGTTGGCTTTAGCCCTAATTCCGACGTATCCCGATACGACCACTGTATAAGTTGATTGGAAAATGTATTAAATGCAACGAAATGTGAAACTCTACACTTGAATTTCATCATGTTGCATCATATTGCATATACTTTAACAGGTTTTTATCTTGATTAAATTGTCTAATAACATTTTATAAAAAAAAATGAGTTTTTTTAACTATTGTTAAAGTTGCATCAATCAAATATATAAATATGGATTAATATTGCTGACTAACCAAATTTATGACCCAGGTAACTTATAAACTGTAAATCGATCAGTTTAAAAATTATCAAACCGGTAACCGGATTTATATCCAGATTTATTATACAGAAAGGAACTAGTTTGGCAACTTATTGGGCTGAGTGCATCTCATAGTGATCCATTAATAGCATTTTCATTCATTGAATTGTTTAGTATGGTATGTAGATATAAGGTAAAGCCACATGATTGCGAATTTATTAAGCTAAATTTCAAGTTAAAGTTTGGTCACAATACAGCAATACAAGTACTGAATCGATATTTGATCCAACAAATTTAAATTTAGCTACCAATTAACCAATCGCTGCTAAACCTCGAAAAAAATTTTTGAATCTTTGATCTAGATTGATAACGGCTAGCCCGTCATTTTGTTTAATTTAATACTTACGTAGAAATTTATTAAACATTAGGTATGGCATTTTACTTCAGAATAGTGTAACTTTATGTCAGGATTTTATAATCAGGAAATAACTTCAGAATATTGTAATTTTAATTTGGAACAATGTAAATAAGAAGTAACTTCAGAACGTCGTAAACTTCAGAACATCGTAATCAGAATAGATTTAATTCGGAATTTTGTAATCAAGAAGCAACTTTACTTCAGAATGTCGTAATTAAGAAATAGCTTTATAAGTGGATGATCTATCGTTTTCAATGAAATTTTACAATGATCAATTAAAAACTTGAAGTGCATAAACCCCGAACTTTATAAATAGATGATATTGATCGCTATGAGTTGTATTGGACTACCCATTATAAAAGTGCATGCGTAATTGTCATGATTAAAATAGAGTCTCAGGCAAATTGATCCTTGAGATATGTTGTACGTGTCATAACGATTAAAGAATATCTAAATTTAATGACAAGGGTAAGAAAAAAGTTTGAAGGCCTCGTGATCATGCGATTCATAATCGTCAGTTAAAACACGGTTCCCTACGACTTATTATTTTGGACTTGGATATCATTGTACTCGGGATACCGGTATGACTTTTTTTCATGCTGGTAAAAAATAACAATTCCACAATATTCTGAAATACATTATGAAAAACGGACCTTTAATAAACCGACTTCGAAGTTGATTAATCGAAATAGTCAACAACATAAGGGCAGTATCGATTAGAGCACATGAGTCAAATATAGCATAGGAAATTAATTATGAAATCGATTAGTTGATTTGGGTCTAAAAGCATTGAACATTAAAGGTGTGAGAAAATGAAGAGAATTAATTACCTTTTGCTTTCATTCTAACAAAAACATTTCAATCTATAAACATATATCTTCGTATCGAGACCTTGCGTTGCCTAGTTGCATTAGTGAAGGCCATGACAGTAATTGTTTTAAAGCATAAAAAAATTTTTTTAACCTAGTGCTGTTAGAATTTATTTGCCTGGTAGTAATACAAACAACGGATTATATGTAATGCTTTTTAGAGTCCAAAAACTAAATGACTTATTAATTATATAACCTTTTAATGCATCTAACTTAGTTGTTGTATATTACCTGCCCTTTATGCAGAATTTGATAAGCTTGAAAAATATGTACAAAGAATGCTTTTATTAAAAGAATAGCCAAATATTTAACTATCTTTTCCTTTTTTCTACCTAAAATCATTATCGAATTATGTTCATCTATTTTAAAATCTATACAAATGTGCACTATTTTAAATTTTTATATATAATATTATACTTTTAATTCTTAATATCACATAACTTTATCTGTTTACTATAAAATTTGATTTTGTAAGAATCTTGTTGGATTATTTTTTGTATTTTAAAGATATTTTAATAGCATTTATTTACTAGAAAAATTTATTACAAATACTTAAACTACATTCTATTTTCTTCGATCTATGTATTTAGTAACCAGTATTAAATTTTGCATGTTGCTGGTAACCCTCTTTTTGCATGCTCAAGATCTTTGAATAAAGTAAAAGTAAAAATAAATATTGATTTTGAAAAACAACTTTTATAATTTTTAACATAAATGTTACTGAGGTGGCTTTGTCTTGAATTTCTCATTTTTAAAGACTGTGAACCCGATTTTAAGGATTTGGTTCTTTTTTTTTTTTAATATTTGTACTTATGCTTATATCATTATTTGAACTAAATAAGGACCCAAATTTCCTGTTCTGCTTAATCATAGTGCCATGTACAAAAAATACAACACTATGACGTATACCCTTAAGTTCTTCACAACCGACATTTAAAAAGATTTTTCGGCTAAACAAATTTCTCAAAAATCCACCCATGCCTAATAAATCATAATTTATGGTAAAGAAAAAACCAAATAGAATGAACATTGTCCAGCCAAACAAACGAACTGGTGGCGGCACTGGAATTGGCAGTGGAATAGGTTCATTAACTAATTTCACCAACGCTAAAGACATAGAAAATCGTTTCTGAACTAATGCTGCTAGTCGTCGCCAAGCCGGTGATAAAGAACTGGAAAATTTCTGTGAACCAAGATGTTAGACCTAAAGGCTACTGCTTGTCCTTTTTTAACATGAACAACTAGTTTCAGTTCTGGAAACACTAATTGTCGACCTCAAATATCCCGAGTGGGCAGACCACATAAAATGAATCATGATGGTCTTTTGCATCTTGATGAAACTGAGATATGATATTGAAATTAACTGCTACTGCGGGAAATGCACCAAATGATTTGGGAACATTTGGTCCAAGATCATGTTTCTCATTTTTTCATGCAAGGCTGGATATGTATTTCTAATATAACCATTAACAGCATCGGATAATGGTTGAAAGCCTTGTATTAAACCTCAAACACATTTTGAATGTTACCGGTTATGAGAAGAGGCAGTGTTCGATGTTGTATAAGGCTCGTTATTATTGTCTGTAAAAGCACCAAAATGCTCAACCAATTCTTTTGAAAATTCTTTGGATAATGGTATAATAACTCTACACCATTAGCGTTTACGAGAGCACATGAAAATAATGTTTTTAAATTATGCCGAAAGTTATAAAATATTTCATAGTAACATTCATTTAGTAATGGTATCATATTGAAAAATTACTAAAAATTTTAGAGCATGCGTGCCGCAAGTACGTACAGTACATACGAATTTATATCTGGTATCTGATGACATGTAACCAAAAAATCCAAATTTGAAAAGGATTGCTTGCTATGACGTAATGTACTATATACCCTAAGCCACTAACGCCCAAAATCAAAGTCCTGCTTTTGCAATACTCATATATTGAAGCACGTACCAAATTGGTGCACCGTAGTGTCTGGATCGAAAATAAATTCGTAAATCATTGATTTTATGTATACCTAATCGCAAATTTGATTTGGCCGGTCAGTGAAATTTTTTTTAAATTATGATGCCTAATTGTACAGTACAAATAATTAATACCGGAAACAGAGTGACATGTAAAATCAAATCACAAAGCATATGGTAATTTTAATGGCGGCGCACGTATGTACGAACGTCCAAAAAATCATACAACTGATTGGAAAAGATTTTTTACAGGGCTGTCACCAAATCTCCGGGTCGGATGCGTCGGCAGTTGTTAACAGGTTTTATAGCATTTTTACTTAATAAATGGATATGATTTATTAGTAAAATTTATTATGATATTGGGGCAGCCGATCATGATTCCAATGCACTCTGATGTACCCCGACACAGAATTTTGGTGACCCCACTGTATGAGTTGATTGGAAAATGTATTAAATGAAACTCTACACTTGAATTTCATCATGTTGCATCATATTGCATATATCTTTATCACTTTAACTTGTTTAAATTGTCTGATAATATTTTATAAAAAATGATTTTTTTTTTTTTTTAACCATTTGTTCAAATTACATCAATCAAATACAGAAATATGGATTATATTGCTGACTAACCAAATTTACGACCCAAGGTAACTTATAAATTGTAAATCAGTTTAAGGTTAAAAATTATCAAACCGGATAACCAGATTTATATCCAGATTTATTATACAGAAAGGAACTAGTTGGGCAACTTATTGGGTTGAGTGCATCTCATAGTGATTCATTAATAGCATTTTCGTTCTTTGAATTGTTTAGTGTGATACGTAGATATAAGGTAAGCCACATAATTGCGAATTTATGAAGTTTAAGCTAAATTCAAGCTAAAGTTTGGTGTTGGTCGAAAATTTTTTTATTTCCGATGGGGTTCGATTTTAACCCGATTTCTGGTCACGGGAATCGATGATTACATTTGATGATCGGTCGGTTACCCGCACCGATTGCTACATTCTTCACTCACACAATTTCTACATTTCTATGATATAATTATTACATATTTCCGGGTAACGATTACTACATTTCTGCGTAGTGAATTCCCATTACTACATTCTTGAAATATTCGTAGCTCTTACCTCATTCCTAGTAATCGAGTAATTCTGGTGGGAATATAAAAGGATCGCTTTATGAAGAGAAGGAACAATTAGTTACGCACATGTATATAAATCGCTCTCCCAAAAAAAATCTAATAAATCGCTCTCCCAAAATATTTAATAAAAAATACATTCGTTTATAAAATTTCTAACCTTAATGATTGTAGCCCAGTAGCTAAATTGGCACACGAAGTTTTGGAAGTCTCTCCCAAGGCCACAACATTGGTCACTAAATCCAAGTACTTTATCGATATTTGATCCAACAAATTTAAATTTAGCTACCAATTAACCAATCGATGCTAAACCTCGAAAAAATTTTTTGATCTTTGATCTAGATTGATAACGGCTAGCCATTTTTTGTTTAATTTAATACTGTAATATAGAAATTTATTATTAACAAAGATTCAAACATTAGGTATGGCATTTTACTTCAGAATATTGTAACTTTAAATTCAGGATTTTATAATCAGGAAATAACTTCAGAATATTGTAATTTTAATTTGGAACATTATAAATAAGAAGTAACTTCAAAACGTCTTAAACAAGAATTAACTTCAGAACATCGTAATTAGAAGTAGATTTAATTTGGAATATTGTAATCAAGAAGCAACTTTACTTCAGAATGCCGTAGTTCAGAAATAATAATAATTCAGAATGTCGCAATTAAGAAACAGCTTTATAAGTGGATGATCTATCATTTTCAATGCAATTTTACAATGATCAATCAAAAGCTTGAAGTGCATAAACCCCTAAACTTTATAAATAGATGATATTGATCTCTATGAGTTGTATTGGACTAATTGGACTACCCATTATAAAAGTGTATACGTAATTGTCACGATTAAACAGAGTCTTAGGCAAATTGATCCTTGAGATATCTTGTACGTGTCATAACGATTAAAGAATATCTAAATTTAACGACAAGGATAAGAAAAAATGCTTGAAGGCCTCGTGATCATGCGATTCATAATCGTCGGTTAAAAACGGTTCCCTGCGACTTATTATTTTGGACTTGGATATCATTGTACTCGGGATATGCCTTTTTTTCATGCTAGTAAAAAATAACAACTCCACAAAATTCCGAAATACATTATGAAAAACGGATCATTAAAAAACTGAATCGAACCTGATTAATCGAAATCGCCAATAACATAAGGGCAGTATCGTTTAGAGCACATGAGTCAAATATAGCATAGGAAAATAATGATGCAATTGATTAGTTGATTTGGGTCCAAAAACATTGAACATAAAAGGTGTGAGAAAATAAAGAGAATTAATTATCTTTTGCTTTCACTCTAACAAAAACATTTCAATAAACGTGAGTATACTTTCACTCTAACAAAAACATTTCAATAAGCGTGAATATACTTTCACTCTAACAAAAACATTTCAATAAACGTGAATACACTTTATATCTTCAATAAACGTGAATATACTGTATATCTGCGCATCGAAACCTTGATGACAATCTTTACGTTGCTGCTAGTTACATTAGTGAAGGCTTCGACAGTAATTGTTTTAAAGTATATAAAAAATTTTTTGACCTACAGCACTAAATTTTCTATAATGTTTCATTATGTTAGTACGTAAAGTTAAAATTCGTCTGTCGTTATGTTTAGAGATCATATAAGTATATAGAACATGTAAAATATGAACTAACTATTTTATATTTCTTTAATGTATTAACCATATTGCATAATCTCAATTGGAAAAACTGGCAAAGGAAAAAGCTTTACGGGAACTGTTTTAGTGCACAGGCGTAAAAGCTGGGAACTCAGCACATTAAATAACAAAAAATGTTATTATTTATGATATTGGAAATGATAATTTCTTTTTATTTCAATGCACCAGAATTTGATGATTCTGATAAAAGTAAGGGTGATAATAAAACATACGCTTAATTTTCGAGCTCTTTTGAGATAAAGAAATTCATAATATAACAACAGTTTTATGGTTCATATCAGAACCACGGCATCGTTTAAATGAGAGGTAGGGTTTATAAAATCGATTATGATGAAAATGTTTGAGACAATATTATCTCCGTTATTGAAGGTGATAAAATTGAAATGATCTAGAAGCACTTAAAAAGTGAGAAAAAAGAAAGCAATCAATTACTAGATGATATAAATATATAAATGATTTGCTTGTAAAATTTGTGATTCTGTTATTGAAAGTTTGTCGCCTACAAGTGTATATTTAAAAATTAATTTACAAGCGATCAATTAAACGATTTCAATAGTTTAAAGAATCAGAATCCAATTGAATTCTCACAAAGTATAATGAACTAATGGAAGTACATCCAAAGTATCTGATACAGATTAATTTCAAAAAAATAAAATATCCAAAATGTTCTGAAGAAACTGAGCAATTCCGGAATATCATTTGGAAGAAGAGTCATTTCATTCCATATACAATTAAATTCAACTATCTTGAAGAATATCATCTTTGCTCCGAACAAAATTTCATCCTGGCTCAAATATGTTTGTACACTTTGGTGAGCCAATTGATAACAAAATAAATCTAAATCTATGTGACTATATTATTCGTGCAGTTACATCAGGGAATATTATCCCTATTATTTCCAGATGTTGGAATTTCTGCAGAAAAAATTTGAACCCATCCATATGTGAGAAAGTTTATTCATGTTGTAAGAACAATAATGATGGTTATCGCATGAATATGTTGGTTGTGGTAAGATCTTTATACAATTGCTACAATAGAAATAAAACAAGTATAGGATGTAAAGATATTTATGATGTTTGCAAGTATACAGATGGAGAACAGCATTATTCTACAGTTTTTTTTTTTTTTTTTTTTTAAACCTCTTATTAACGAGGACGCCATGTAGGCGCACTTTATTTATAATTTAAAAATCAAAGTACATTCTGAACAAGGTACTTCCTTACTTTTTCTACCTTTTTATTACCCCCCTCTTGTAACGCCTTCAGCACCTTTACCTCGTTGCTCAATCGCATCTGGATTATAGCAGGTAAATTCGTTTCTGGAATCCGCTTGTGTCCCCATTTGATCTGGGTATACCAACACCAGATCTCATATAAGCAGGTGATATGCAGCCATAATGCTGCCTTACGTTTTGTGGTCTCTTCAATATTAGATGCAGAGAAAATTTCATCCCACGAGTCAGGAATCCTGTCATTACTCGAATTAGCCAAGCATTTATATGCTTCCCTCCAAATCATTTTGCTAATCTTGCATTCCAGTGCGAAGTGTAGTGGAGTTTGTAACTCTCCGGGACATGCCGGACATTCGCCATTTTCTTCTCTATTGATATGTAGTAGCCGGTATCCTAGAGGAAGTGCCCGGAAGTTCAGCCTCCAAACAACATCCTTTTTCCTGTTAAGTGTCCATTTCTCTTTAATCCAGTCCACATGGTCCGACTGCTTTGGAGATAGTTTAACTTTGGCCCGTAAGAATTCTGTGGCTTTTTTTACTGAATAGCTGCCACACTGGCCTCCAATGCTAACATTTCCTTGATCCCATGGTTCATCATCTCTTCCAATCACTTTCCCTTCCAGCCGATGCCATGCCAAAACATATGGCTTCCATCTCTCTGGCCAGCCCTTGGTTGTATTTGTATTACTATTTAGTGCTTCCTTTAATGTTATATTTCTTTTGTACTGCAAGCTCTCAATAATTATTGCACGTTCAACTTTCCCCCAAAAACTATCACCCGTCAACAGTTTAATGAAAACTGTAATTAGCCTGGCATCTAGAGCATCTTTCAATATTGGAGCTGCCAAGCCTCCTTGATCATATTCTTGTTGAAAGGTTGAGTAACGTGGGAGCATTTTCGACCTATTTTTAACCCATTCTATCATCATATTATTGAGGACATATAACTGTTTTCTTTTCGGGGGTATAAGGTATGCGAGATACCACATCTTTGAGATAAACAATGATTTCACTATTAGTATTCTACCTTTATATGAAAGGTTTCTATTCGCCATGGACTGGATTTTATTTTGAACATTACAAGCTAGGTTCTCCCATAAATGCTTTATAGGATTGCCTCCGCTGTCTACCTTATACCCAAGAATCGATATTGGTTCGTCTTTTGCCAGTTTCTTAAAATTCCTTTCACCGGGTAAATTAAACTCTTGTGCTGCTGTTGTAATCAGTACTAGAACTGTTTTCGACTTGTTAACCCTAGCATTCGATGCTAATTCATACATTTTAGTTATCTCTGTAAACTTAAGCCAGTCGTCTTGGGAACTAAAACCAATAGTCAAATCGTCTGCGTATGCAGCAATTTTAAAGTGCTGATTTTTAATATTAATACCATTGATGCTCACGTGTATCTGTCTCAAGAAGGGTTCAATTGCAAGTACATATAAAAGAGGTGACAACGGATCTCCCTGTCGAACTCCTCTTTTAACCCTGAAGGGTTCAGAAATCAGGCCGGCATCCGTAATATATGCTTGTTGAGTTGAAAACAATGATTTAACTATGTTAATAAATTTTAAATCAAAGCTCATTTTAGAAAGGACTGTTTGTAAGTAGTCATGGTTGACTCTGTCGAAAGCTTTTTGTTGGTCTATAAAGAGGAGCCATTGCTGCTTGGATTGATCACTTTGATTTCTCATCACTGTTAATACATCAAGGACCGCATCTGATATAGATCTTCCGGTAATAAATTCTCTTTGATAATACCCAATAATGTCTGCACATATTATATTTAGTCGATTGGCTAAAATTTTCATAAAAATTTTCACATCACAGTTAGTAAGCGAAATCGGTCTCCAATTACTAATTGCCTCTAAGTTTTCTTTTTACTTAGGAATGAGCGTAATAATGTTCTGGCTCCAAGAAATTGGCATCTCCCCTGTTTCTAGTACCCTGTTAAACAATTTCACTAGCACTGGGAGAACCTCTTCTTTTGCTAACTTGTAAAATTCATAACTGAGACCGTCAGTTCCTGGCGACTTATTGTTGGCAAGCGTGTCTATAACCATACCGATTTCTTCCTCAGTAATTCTTTTAATTAGTGACAAGCTTTGAGCTATCGATACTTGAGGTAGGTCCTGGGTTAATTTCTCAACTGCTTCCGTATCAATTTCTTCTGTTTTATAAAGTTATTCAAAGTTATCCTTAATGTATTGAAGGATAGTAACCGGATCTTCATTCAATGGGTTGCTCGGGTCTTTAATTTTAGAGGTAGGTGTAGAAGAGAGCCTAGTCTTATATCGCATAAAGAAATATTTCGTGGACTTTTCTCCACTTTCTACCCATTTCGCTTTTGATCTAATTTGCCATTTTTCTGCTAAAGAGGACAAGTTTTCTTGCAATTGTTGATTTACTTTTTCTGCTACTAGTCGTAGGTCCTCATACTCGTTATTGTGCATTAATTTCGAGTTTATTTCCGTGAGCCTTTTATGTAGTCTTTGAATTTTATTTCCCAGAGCTACTTGCGGTTTATAGGCCCTTATAATCGATTGAATAATACATTTATGATGGTCCCATTTGTCTATATCAATATTATGCAGCTCCTCCTCGATTTCCTTTCTAACTTTTGAATTAACCCAGCATCATTTATCAAACTTCCAATATGCTACCTGTGAGTGATCCTGTGCGAAGTGCAATTCACACTCAACAAGCAGGTGGTCCGAATTTCCATACCTAGTAGAAATACTATTACAATATTGAGCATTATTAGCATCGATAAAAATATAGTCCAGACGTGTGGCCATCAGTTGACTACCCCGAGTCCTCTGGTAAAAAGTAAGAAAGGGTTTAAGCCCTATAATCTCTGCTGTATCTATGTACTCTTGCATCTTTTGTTTTAAAACATCACATGATGGATCGTTATGCGGTTCTGCTTGGCTAATTCTATTTTCATAAGGATCCAAATTCACATTAAAGTCCCTAGCTACTATATTAATAACTTCTTCGTCTATTTGTGGAGACCAACTATTAAAAAAGGTCACCCGGTCCTCAATATTTGGTAGAGCATATACATTTGTGACCAGATATGAGTGTCGTTTAAAGTTGAAACGTGCTGATATAACTCGTCCGTTATTTGATTCATTAATTTTTCAAACTTTATTTCTTTTTTTCCTGCCAGAATCGCAGTTTTGGATGTCTAGTATGAATCAAAAATCCATTGCTGTGCAAGAAAATTTCTAATAGCAAAGTCGTGAAGATTGGTTTCTTGTATAACAATTATGTCTAATTTATATGATTTTAATAATGTCATCATTTTTTGAAACTTTTGTTTGTTGTTTAAACCCTTAACATTTAGGGTAGCTATCTTGATCGTGTTGTGCATGTATATATATATAAAAATAAAGAAAAATATGAATAATTGCAGGTGCAATTTATAAATCTAACGGGGTGAATGACCGTTCATCTACCCGACAGGACCCTGCTTTTTTTTAACTTCTCTATTTTTCTGGTAAGGGGAAACCCTTTTCTCTGCTACTGGGATTCCAGTTTTTTTTTTCTTACTTTTTTTATTAGTTACTTTTATAAAACTGTCTTCGTCCATTGCTTGTTTCAAATCTTCATTCATTTCTTCTGAATCCATATCGTCTCCATTCTTGAGCTCTTGACCCCCGTCCTCAGTTCTGCTTTTCTCCATCTCTTCAGTGGTCAGAGTATCAACTATTTTCCCTTCTTCTCCTCCAGAAGTAGAAGTAGTCGGTAGGTCATGGGTTTCCTGTATCCGTTCATCAGGTCGGTCATCCACAATCGCTCATTCGTTACTTGTTCTGAATTTTTTCCACTTTCTTCACTGCCTTCTCTTGACTATTACTATTAGAATCAGTGCTCGAACCTTGCATAGCCTCTGAAACGTATGGATTATTAACACTAAAAGTTAAAGGTTCAGTTGTTTCAAGGTTTCTTGCCCGTACTCTATGTTCCTTTTGCCATTTTCGAAACTCAATAGATTTCTTAAGTTCTTCACAGTCCCTTTTGATGTGACCTTCCTTGTCACAATAGAAGCAAAGTTTGGGTGCCTCTTTCCATTCTAGTGTGACTTTCTGGTCCCAAATATGAGTATGTCTAGGGATTCTTTTAGCAAAATCTGGGTCCTCTGTTGTTTCGAACGTTACCACCCACTGGTTAGTACATACTGGAGTCCCTTCATATACCAAGGGCTTGATTGATGATATAACACCAAAGTCCTCAGTAGCCTCTTTAATCTTTTTAGAGATCCTTGGGTCCCATTGGGACATTTCGTAACCTAACAGACAGGAAAGTACGTCTAAGATTGACTGGAATATACCCAAAAAGTGATCGTTTAAAAATATTAATTCCTTGTGTAGCGTACAATTGTTGTTTATCTTGATTATTAAAAATAACCTCAAGGTACAAACATTTACCTCTTTTGTAGTGAGGCTTAGCTGCAATCAATTCATCACCCATTTTTGTATAAAGTGCAGCAACAATATCATTAATTGAGATGTTCTCTAGGCCCTGAATATTAAAGATTAATGCATTATCATTTTTTGTGTGGATTCTATCTCTAGGGGCAAAGTTAGAGTAAGTTGCTTTGCCACTCTTTAGTTTAGTGAATAAACTGGTCCATTGACGAACTTCCGATGATTTCTTGACGTAACATTGCCTGAAATTTGGTTTAGATCGTCAACCTGCATATCAGAATTCATTACGTCAGATCTTTCCGCCATCTTTCCAGAAAGTTCCTTTATATTCCCCGTCGAATTTTCCGATTCGTCAGAGTTACTTGAACCTATGTCTGTTAAGTCTTCCCCACAGAGAACTCCAGGTCCACATCCTCTGACCAATCAATCGATGTATTATTAGATGTAGCTACGGTTTGTTCCTGTCCCTGTTCTGAGTTTAGTTTAGTTACTGTGCTTTCTTGCGCGACGTTCATGTTTTCTCCTTTGTTAACAGATTTTGACCTAGTGTCATGAGTCTTTACGCGTTTTCCTTGGACTTCGTCCATATTCCAATCAATGAACTTCCTTTTCTTTGGTACCAGGGCTTTCGCCCATTTGGTAAGGCCTCTTTTGCTTTTAAAACCGCCTTTTCTAGGTATACTGTCCTTTTTATGGCACCCTCCCGGCACCGGAACGCGGTAGAGTGCAGATCAAAATTGATATTCTACAGTTTGTAAAGATTGTGGTTGAACTTTAGACAAGACGAGCTGTATTTGTAATAATCACTAGAAAGTTTAAGATGATAAACGCAAGTAGTATAGATTGAAAATTTTTGAACTGCTTTTTTGATAGGGATAAATACATTCTTTTTAACTCAATAATAAAATTAGGCTAAATATTGAATCAGTTTTTTAAAATTAGCAAATATTAACATTATATAATATGTAACAAGGAAAATGCATTAGTCATTTTCATAGGAATAAAATTTAATTTCCAATTAAGAATCTCTTGCAGTATTCATAAAATAATATTATTACAATTGTTTATTACTAGTGTGACATAAGTTTCGTTATAATAATGAATTCTTTACGTCCGTAAATTTTCTCTGATTTCGAAATTTCAAAAACGAAATATGACTTTTCGAACTCCTACTTATTTTCAAATTAAGTTAATTCTAAAACCACCTAATGAACAAAAAAATTTAAATATAGCAGCATTAAAATTACCCAATTTGAGATAACTTTTTTTATATATTTAATAGGCTCGGTAAGATAAAGAAAAATTTATTCAAATTGGTTGTGTTATCGAGGCTTAAACTAAGTCGATGTTATAAAAATTGACTTAGTCGGTTAGTCGACTAAGCAACAAAACATCAACCTAAGAGTTGTTGTTAACCAATAAATAGATGAAACGAAGCAAGTTAATTATTTACGAAAACTCTGTTCATTTTAAAGTTATTTAAGAATAAATATTTGATTCTGACCTATAGGATTCTTAGAATCTACCTGTAACCTACAAAGTAAATGCTAATAATGGGATTTCATAATTAAAATCAGAGAATCATATTTTATTTTCCAATTTATAATTCAATCAATGAAACAAGTAAATAATTTACGATGATCTCTGTTCATTTAAAGGACCTATATAGTTCTAAAAATCTACCTGTAACCTATATTTTAAATTCGGAATCCAACAAAGTAATTTTATTTTTCAATTTATAATTCAACATAGTAAAACGCTATTAAAAAATAGTCTTAATAGAGGATTTCAGAATTAATAAATCGACGTCCGATTTTGATAAAATAAATGATTTATTTATTTCAAATGAAGTGACATTTATAATCTTTTTTAAGTAAACTTATTTACATATTCGCTTACGTTAAATGATTATCAAAAAAGCTAATTTTATTGCCGATTATTTACATTTAATCTTATGATTCAGAAATTTAAACAGAAACTAGGACCTTTTAACTCCCACTTATTTTCGAAATAAGATAATTCTGATTCACCATCTTGAATCATGATCTAAAAGGATAAAGTATACCTTTAGAATGTGATCTAATTAAAAGGATAAGTATACCTTAGAATGTGATCTTATGAAAAGTTCGAAGACAAATTAATATTGCTGTATATATGAATAATTACCATATTAAATTATTCTTCATTTAACAAATTCGATTACTGATCTCGATTTTAGTTTCTAATTAATTACAAAAACAATGAAAATATACGGTCAACCCTCTCTATAATCACATAGTTGGGAGAATAGTGACTTTTTTTAAAAAAAATGTGCTTAAAGAGATTGCACCTACATATTTATAGTTTAACAAAATCAGGTGCTTATATAGAGGTCTGATGATATAATTTGTGACTATATAAAGAAAGTCTTACTGTACTTCTGTACTTCGATCTTCAAAAAATACTGCATTGTGTTACTGTAGCGACATAAAATTCTTATAAGTAGTTAAGTAGTACAGTTGTGCATTTAAATGCAGGTTCAGATTTTCATTTCAAAAAAAAAAAAAAATTATAATAATCTGTTTCTTCATAAAAAATCAACAATGTTAGACCCTTATGATCTTGGATACAACTATCAACATGGAATAGGGGTTGGAAAGGATGAACATAAGGCATTCATTCATTATCAAAAATCTGCAGAGATGGGAAATGCCAGTGGAATATATGAGCTAGCTGATTGTTATTTTTATGGAATAGGGGTTGAAAAAGATGAACATAAGGCATTCGTTAATTATCAAAAATCTGCCGAAATGGGAATTTCTGATGCAATAAATGACCTTGGATATTGCTATGAACATGGAATAGGTGTTGAAAAAGATGAACATAAAGCATTCGTTGATTATCAAAAATCTGCAGAGATGGGAAATGCTTCTGCAATAAATAATCTTGCAGATTGTTATCGAAATGGAATAGGAGTTGAAAATGACGAAAATAAGGCATTCATTTATTATCAAAAATCTGCCGAGATGGGAAATTCTAATGCAATAAATGGCCTTGGATATTGTTATGAATATGGAAAAGGAGTTGAAAAAGATGAACATAAGGCGTTCGTTAATTATCAAAAATCTGCCGAGATGGGAAATGCTTCTGCAATAAATAATCTTGCAGATTGTTATCTAAATGGAATAGGAGTTGAAAAAGACGAAAATAGGGCATTCATTTATTTTCAAAAATCTGCTGAATTGGAAATATTAATGCAACAAGTCAAATTGGACACTGCTATCTAGATGGTATTGGGACCAGTGTTGGAAATCTTGTTTGAAATTTATGTTCTCATAAGAACATATTTATTTAATTTAATGTTCTCAAATAAGAAAAAATTTTTTATCTCTTTTTTTTATCTCTTATTCTTTTTTTCTCTATTTTCTTTTCCACTCTCTTTTTTACTTTTTTACTTCTTTCTTAACCTTATTTTGCATTATTATTCTTTCTCTTATACTTATATTTGTATATATTTAATTATTTTTTAAATTTTATATTTAATAAAGAAAATTTATTAATTTACACGTAGTGTTTATACACGAGTATAATTTATTGATTTACAAATTGTGTAACATATCAATCAAAACAATGTTTACAAACAAAAAATAAACTCTTAGTTCATCCAAAGTAACGGATGCAAATGATGCTAATCGGATAACTTTGATTCAACACAGAATTCTTCGAAGATTGTTAGAAAATATTCGCTACTTAAAAAATTGAAGTCACGAAATAGACACTGACAAGCCTAATAAAAATCTCGCTTACAAACTCAATAAAGAGATAATGGAAAAAGTCTCTGGGTTTGGTAAAGAAAGTGTTACGATTATATAAAAAATGGGGAACCGTAACAAATCCATGGAAACAAATACCTGGACAACATAAAATTTTTAATCGAAGTGACATGAATGTGGGTTATTTATTATATGTATATTATTGTATTAGTTATGTAATCACTGATCAAATAATTATATAACGTTTTACGGATTTTTAATGATTCTTAAATTTAGATTCCCTATTTAGAATCTCAAAGATTCTCCGCATAATCATCATGAAAATCATGGGGTCACACCTTTCTGCAAACCGCCATAAATCAGTACGCATTTATTTCAAAATCAATAATTTATACTGTAAATCTTATATATTTTTATCTATAAGCTTATTTATATAATAATGAATTCTTTACATTCATGAATTTTCTCTGATTTCGAAATTTCAAAATAGAAATAGGACTTTTCGAACCACAACTTATTTTCAAAATAAGTCAACTCTGAAACCCTAATGAACAAAATTTAAATTTTAGTAACATTAAAATTAATCTATATATAATGGCCTCAGTAAGATCTACTAGATAAAGAAAATTTTAAAAATTTATTCAAATTGGTTGTGTTATCGAGGCTTAAACTAAGTCGATGTTATAAAAATTGGCTTAGTCGGTTAATCGACTAAGTAACAAAACATCAACCTAAGAGTAATTGTCAACCAATAAATAGATCAAATGAATCAAGTTAATCATTTACGATAAACTCTGTTCATTTCCAAGTTATTTAAAAATAAAATCTACTTAATTGATTCTGACCTATAGAATTTGACCTATGGAATTCTGAAAATCTACCGGTAACATACCAGATATATTTAAATTCGGAATCCTACAAAGTAAATGCGAATGTTTGGTTTCAAAATTAAATCAGAGAATCATATTTTATTTTCCAATTTATAATTCAATAAATGAAGCAAGTAAATAATTTACGATAACTGATAATCTCTGTTCATTTAAACGAATAAAATATAATAATTGAATCTGACCTATATAATTCTAAAAATCTACCTGTAACCTATATTTTAAATTCGGAATCCTACAATGTAATTTTATTTTCAATTTATAATTCAACAAATAAAAGCTCTATTAAAAAAAAAAGTCTTAATAGAGGATTTCAGAATTAATAAATCGACGTCCGATTTTGATAAAATAAATTAATTATTTATTTCAAATGAAGTGACATTTTATAATCTTTTTTTTTTTAAATATAAATTTATTTACATATTCGCTTATGTTAAATGATTATCAAAAAAGCTAATTTTATTACCGATTATGTCCATTTAATCTTCTGATTCAGAACTTTAAACAGAAACCAGGACCTTTTTAACTCCCACTTATTTTCAAAATAAGATATTTCTTAATCCCCATCTTTAATCATTATCTAAAAGGATAAGTATACCTTAGAATGTGATATAATAAAAGGATAAGTATACTTTAGAATGTGATCTTATAAAAAGTTTGAAGTCAAACTAATTTGGCGTAGCGTAGCGACGGACCCTTAGTTTCTATGCAAAGCGATACAAAAATTACCTTCCTGATTGCTTCAATTGTAAAAGTCTTGACAAATTTTACTTTTTTGATTTACTTGCATATATATGATGTAAATCTTATCAGAAATGGAATTTGGAATTTTTTGTCTGTCCGCACGCGTGTCTATATTTGTGCTTTAAATGTTACCAACATATGTGTGTAATATGATGAACATCATATGATGGGCTCCGGACATATAATGCTATGTATATTATATATAAGGCTGAATAATACCATATTAAATTATCCTTCATTTAACAAATTCATCGATCTCAATTTTATTTACAAAACAATGAAAATATACGGTCAACCCTCTCTATAATCACATATTTGGAAGAATAGTGACTTTGTTTAAAAAATGTGCTTAAAAGAGATAGCGATTGCATATTTATAGTTTAACAAATTAGGTGCTTATATAGAAGTCTGATGATATAAATTGTGACTATTTAAAGAAGTCTTACTGTACTTCTGTACTTCGTTCTTCAAAAGATATTGCATTGTGTTACTATTGCCGACATAAAATTTTATAAGTAGTAAGTAGTACAGCTGTTGCATTTAAATGCAGGTTCGGATTTTCGTTTCAAAAAAAAAAAAATTTATAATAATCTGCTTCGTCATAAAAAATCAACAATGTCAGACCCTTATGATCTTGGATACAACTATCAACATGGAATAGGGGTAGGAAAGGATGAACATAAGGCATTCATTCATTATCAAAAATCTTCAGAGATTGGAAATGCCAGTGGAATATATCAGCTAGCTGATTGTTATTTTTATGGAATAGGAGTTGAAAAAGATGAACATAAGGCGTTCATTTATTATCAAAAATCTGCAGAGATTGGAAATTCTGATGCAATAAATGACCTTGGATATTGCCATCTAAATGGAATAGGGGTTGAAAAAGATGAACATAAGGCATTCGTTAATTATCAAAAATCTGCCGAGATGGGAAATTCTACTGCAATAAATAATCTCGCAGATTGTTATCAAAATGAAATAGGGGTTGAAAAAGACGAGCATAAGGCATTCGTTAATTATCAAAAATCTGCAGAGATGGGAAATGCTTCTGCAATAAAGAATCTCGCATATTGCTATAAAAATGGAATAGGAGTTGAAAAAGATGAACATAAGGCATTCGTTAATTATCAAAAATCTGCTGAAATGGGAGATGATGACGCAATAAATGACCTTGGATATTGCTATGAACATGGAATTGGAGTTGAAAAAGATAAACATAAGGCATTCGTTAATTATCAAAAATCTGCAGAGATAGGAGATTCTCCTGCAATATATAATCTCGCAGGTTGTTATCAAGATGGAATAGGAGTTGAAAAAGACGAACATAAGGCATTCATTTATTTTCAAAAATCTGCTGAAATGGGAGATATTGATGCAACAAGTCAAGTTGGGCACTGCTATCTAAATGGAACTGGGATTGAAAAAGATAATTATAAAGCATTTCTTTATTATCAAAAATCTTCTGAGATGGGAAGTACTATCGGAATGTCACATCTTGGTTATTGTTATCGAAATGGAATTGGAATTCCGAGAGATTCACAAAAGGCTGAATATTGGTATCAAATGTAAGTCATCTATTTAATTTTGTTTTCGCCATAACTGTAATCTTTAAAATATATAATTTCCAATAATGATTAGGGCAAAAAATAAGATGTTAGGTAATTAAAAATCATTTAATTTACTGTTGATGTATTTTAAATTCATTTGCTAATATGTTTTTTAGTTGTAGTTGAATGGACAAATGAGAATACTGATATTGACGACGATGATGTTAAAAAATTCTTAGTTGAGTGAAAATATCCATTATCGTGGATTTTATATAATGAATTTAAAAATATAAAAAAAAAATAGGAAAAGGCAGATTTGTAACGGTATTTTATGCAAATGGCCGGACTACAAGCATGGTGTTAAGAGATCTGTTGCACTCAAAATACTCCATGGATCAAAATCTTATAATGCAGAATTTATAAAAGAGGTAATCTTTATTTATATGCACATTATTTTTTCTTATAATTTATAAAAGAGGTAATCTTTATTTATATGCACATTATTTTTTCTTATAATTTATAAAAGAGGTAATCTTTATTTATATGCACATTATTTTTTCTTATAATTTATAAAAGAGGTAATCTTTATTTATATGCACATTATTTTTTTCTAAAAATTCATAAATATTGAGTGCTTTATTTTAAAATTAAAGTTAAAGGCATATTGTGATATTAGTTCCAAACATCCTTCATTTTTAAAATGACATGGAATATCAAAAGATGATTCTGGAGATTATATTTTTGTCTTAGAATACGCTTTGATGGGTTCATTACGTCAAAATCTTCGCTCTGTATCAAAAATGAGATGGAAAGATAAAATAACATTATTGAATTGTATCGCTTCTGATCTTCAAATAATTCATTCACAAGAACTTATTCATCGAGATTTGCATAGCATAGTGGCAATATTTACATGATTTTTACATTTTGCCTATATAGTAGATTTAGGACTTTCAATATCAACAAATATAACAATAAATACAGGAAGATGTGGTGTTTATGGAATTTTACCGTAAATAGCACCAGAAGCTTTAGATTATTCAACAGCATCAGACATTTATTCATTTGGCATAATTATGTGGGAAATTTTATATGGAATATCAGTACCTTATAATCAAGAATTTGGAAAACGGATTCAAATTGAAATATGCAGTAATGATTTACGGCCAACAATTTTTGGAAACAAGACACAATGTTATATAATTTTGATGAAAAAATGTTGGGAAAAAGACCCTGTATACCGTCCGTCTGCAACAAATATTTGTGAAATCCTTACTGAATGGATAAATGACGAGAATATTTTGTTAGAACTAACTGAATCGGATGAAATATTAAAAAATTAAAAGAACACATATACAGACATATCCTGATGATCTTTATAGAAGTAAATTTATTAGTTATACTACTTCACTTACCGATACTTCAGTTTATCAAGGTAATAATCATAAATTATTACTTAATAATAAATAAAATTTATTCATTAATACTAATTCATAATTATTTAACAGATAGTGGATTGAATAATTTGAATATTGATGAAAAAATATAATTGGAAAACTTATATTATATATTTCTTTATTAACTATTTCTATTTTTTATTAGACATTGTTTACACATTGTTCGCAAACTTGATCACAATATTATAGATTTCTTTTTCTACGCGTAAATAACTAAATAGCTTTTGACAATTGAAGATCTTTTGTAGATTCTTCACAAAATGTATATTTCATAATAATTACATTTTTAATAAATTGTCATGTTTCTTACAACAATATTCATGAACAATTAAATATGACGTTATTTTGTGTTATTTGTGCTTATAATTGGCGACTATTTTTGAAATGCACACTTATTTGTTAATTTAAAACGCCGAAAATAAGGAAGAATATGATCAATCAAGAATTAATTTTCAATTTTCCAAAAAAGTGGCGACTTAGCCAGCTAAATCAATTAAGTTGACTAATACCTAATTTATTATATCTCACAAACTGGATCATTGACCAGCAAATTTAAATTTTATTCGTATTATTCTGGTGTAAAAAAAAAGGTCAATTTCAAACATCAATAAAATTTTTTTTTAACGGATTAATTCATTCATAATTACACTAATTAGGTTTCAAAATTAAAATCAGAAAATCATATTTTATTCTTATTATTTATAATTCAACATTGTAAAAATGCCATTTAAAAAAATCAAGCTTATTTTCGAAATACGCAACTTATTTGTCAATTTTGAAACCCCACATTAGGGTGATACAAAATTAACTTATTTCGAAAATAAATGGGAATCAGGCTAAAACGACGCATAGTAAATGCCGGCCATTCAATAAGTGTCGTTTTTTGATTCATATTATCTTAAGATTAAGAAACAATTGAATGCAATATGATCATGCATGTGATACGAGTACTGCATAATAAATATATTTATTTATATAAAATATATGTTTTATTATATACGTATAGTAATATAAAATACGCATTATATAATTCTTACTTGTCACCAAATTATTCTACTTATTAATTTGATGTATCAAAAAAGATACTTTAAACAATGGATAGCGGCACAGCAAATGGCCACCGTATTCTATGTGTCGTTTTAACCCCGATGGGAATTAAAAAAGCCCTATTTTCTGTTTGAAATTCGAAATCAGAAACAGAATAGGAGCTATCCGGAGATATAATAAGAAACTTTTTTTGATAGAATTTATTCGAAATCAGTAAATTTACGATCGTAAAAGAATTCACCATTATATTACAAATAAAAATAAATAGGAGTTTAGAACATTGATCATGAAATAAATACGACATTGAATTAATTAAAATCAAAAACTTGAACCTCCTCATTAGGATGATTAAAAATTAACTGATTACTTTTCAGATATTATGGGCTTTCAGAATTACTTATTTCGAAAATTAGTGGGGTTTAAAAGATCCATCCTATTGTCTGTTTTAAAATTCCTATCAGAAAATTAAATAGGAGTAACCGGTGATTTAATTACATTCACAAATAAGCGATTATGCACGTAAATAAGTTATGGTTTAAAAAAAATAAAAATTGTACGCCATCTCATTTGAAATAAAATACGTCATTTATTTCAAAACAATGTATCATTAATTTATTCGAAATCAGACATTTTATTATTCAATCATGATTTCATAATGATATCTGTTTAACAGACATAAATTTGGCTAATTATGGTGGTAATAAAAATTTCATTAAAAAAGTGTTCCCATGGTAAGAATTTTATTAACCTATTTTCTTATCATTATGCATTCCTATTACGACATTCTTTTCATCGGAAATCTTTAACAGGTAATTATTACGATACAGTATTCTTGAAACATGTGCCCTATAAGAAAAGTGGATCGGGGTATGGTACGGGAAATCAGTGTATATGCACGGGATGGTACGGACCGTGTTGCACGTATAGGCACGTTTTACGGAATGGCACGATTAAAAAAGGTGTTGTTTATAATCATAAGGTTAATGGCACAAAAGACGTTGCGTAGGCTAATAAAAAAGAAAAGCGTATAGTATACATATATGTATGCTAACTTTTTTTTAAGAAAAGCGTATAATATA
Source organism: Gigaspora rosea (assembly GCA_003550325.1). Classification (NCBI taxonomy): domain Eukaryota; kingdom Fungi; phylum Glomeromycota; class Glomeromycetes; order Diversisporales; family Gigasporaceae; genus Gigaspora; species Gigaspora rosea. The sequence goes on from QKWP01000108.1 coordinate 68,779, forward strand.
CATATATGTATACTAAATTTTTTTTTAAGAAAAGCGTATAATATACATATAGTATAAAAAAATTTAAGTCGATTATACTAGTTTGTATACTATTTTATAAACTATCGGTCATAAGCGTGGCTTGTCCACGTGATATACAATAATTAATTTAATAAGGTCAGTTAGATCATATTTATAAAAAATTTTAATTTTTGTTTGATTTAACGATGGGTCATGATGCAGTGGTAAAAATAAAATTAAAGGGAAAATAATCGATATTTATGACAAAATAGTGATAGTTATATTGAGTGGATTGCGAAAAAAAAAGTATGATAAATAATCTTTGTTGCCAATTCTTTAGTAAAATAAGTTATTATTATATCTTCATTTAAATCGCTTGAAATAGTATCATCAATCACTTGAAGCTCATCATTAGAAGAAATCAATACACTTTTATTTTCGAAGGATTCTAGATCTTCTTCGTAAATAGTTTCAACCCCATCAACAATATGAAAGTCAGGATCATCGTTAACATAGAGGTCAGGCTCATCATGAATATGAAGGTCAGGATCATCGATAGTTTGAAAGTAACGATCGTCCATTTCAAGAAAGTAAACACGAACAAAAGTATGTAGTAGCTTTCAATTATTTAAAAGAAAAAAGTCTTAAGTACAATGTACGCACATACACTATCATACGATTATTCAAAATACATCGGCATTATTAAAAACTGCAAAATATTGCATATTAAATTTTATGCAGAAAAAATGCTTAATATACAATTATACGTCATTTATAATGTTGCGGGATTAAAAATTCTTTACTGTAATTTTAATTCAAGGGAACCTTCGTTTGAATATATAGTTCTTAAAATCATATGTGCATCGATTTTCCCTTTTACTTATTTTTACTTTGATATTCTATACTATATAATTACATCATTTATTTTCTATATTAGTTTTTTTATGCTTCGCTTTACTACCTTATACTTTTTAATTAACACGCTACATTATGCCTACGGTCACCCAAGCCTAGTACTTGTGTTACGTGAAATGTTCGTTTCAAATTTTCGTCGCACAAGTATATTTATACTTACAAGTATGATCGTTTTCATACTTACTATAATTATAAGTATTGCCATCTTTCCTACTTATAAGTTGGATAGGTATGATTTTTAAATATACGTATGAGTATAAAGATCTAAAGTTGCACTACGCTACTACTTTTGTTTTACATACTCTACTACTTTAGATAGGACTCATTAAAAATGACACGGATACTACGGTAATGGGGTGGCACGTTATATTACGTCACACGGAATGGCACGTATTCGGTGGCACGCATATGCACGTTGTACGTGATGGCACGTCAAATTATACGGAATGGCACGTGTTAAAAATGACACGTGCTGGCTCGTTTCACAGAGTACTACAAGAACGAAGGATCACAAACGAATTTTTTTTAAAAAAAGTTGCAATATCTCAAAAACTCGCAAGTAAGCCTGCTCTGGTATCTTAAGGAAAAAGATTCCTTGCAAGATTTACACATTTGCAGTTGCTTTAGTTTCCAGATATGTACATACTTCAACTATTATCCGGTCCTCTCTAATAAAATGTCTATTGGAAAGGGGACCATAAATTTATATTTACTTACCCGTTCCACTCACGTGCCATCGCACGTGTCAATTGGCTTAGTAAACTGCTACAAAAGGCACGGACGATTTACGTGATTTCACGTTAAATTGGCACGTGTATACGGATCAACACGGTCCGCCGATTCCCGTGCCTACTCGAACCATGCACGTGCAAACCCGACCCATAGCACGTGCCACTCGACCACGTGCTTATACACTGTTTTTCCTTATAGGGGTGATTATTGCGACATTCTCGAGCATTCATACGATTCTTAGATTTGTAATTTCCTAACTAATGTCGTAACGTGACATTATTTTTAATGGTTGATATGTGAAGTCGGGACATAATTAATTTCGACTTTATCATTATGAAGTTAATGATTATTAATTTCAAAAATGAACTACTGCTTTGTAATTTCTTTAAGGGTGGAGATTTTGAGAAAATTTTTGGTTTAGGGAATCGTGTTCTACTTCTTTTGTATTTGAAGTATAGCAAACCAAGTCTATAACTTTATGCTTTTCTTTATTAGTATAGGAATTTTTTGTTTTTTCATAATAGTTGTACCTTTCCTTTCTACCAGATTTTTATGTTGAAAATTAGTGTTTTAAAAAGCTTCAAATAGTGTTTTTCTTTTGTCAAAACCAAGTAAATGAAGGTGTGTTTTTGTATAATGTGTCTGCTGACACTTGAGATACCATCTCCATTTTTTCTTATCAAAATTCAATTAACTCGAGCATATTCAAATTTTCTTATCAAGGTTCAATCAAATCTCGTTCTACTCCTATAGACCACTTCTTAAAAATTATTGTGCCCTAACTAGGCGCATGAGTTGCTTGAAGGGAGCTAAAAATGAGTGCGGTATGAGTATTGTATTGCACTGATACATTACTTATTGTGGTGTACATTAATCTAATTACAAACACAATAAAGGACGATCAATAATTGATATTCTTTATAGAGTACTATAGATTGATAATATTTTAATAGTAAAAACATATAAAGCTTAATCTGTAATAATTCTTGAACTAGCAATTTGCACAAATAAATTTTTTTTGTCGAGTTTGTTATAACATGCTCTTTAAAGTATTATCACTCTTTTTTATATTTATTGCATGGAGTATAGCAGAAGAATAAAAGTCATAATAAATTCTTATTTTGAATAAAATATCTAAATGTAATTTTGAATTTTTTATGTGTATATTGTAACACAATTTGCAATAGTTACATTTTTGAAATTTTTACTAACAATTAATTAAAAAAAAGAATTAGTTATTGAGTTCATTGCTACATTTTAGACAATAAAAATAAAAAAAAGAGTATTATTACTTTAACAAATATGGTATAATAAATTTAACAGATAAAATTTTATTTTTGAGAGTTTGATAGTTAAGAAGCTATTACAGTTTGACCTTGTATGTTTTTACTATTAAAATATTATCAGTTTATAGTATTCTATAGAGAATCTTGATTAGTAATCATTATTATAAAATCTGTACTATGATTGTAAGTTGAATGATGTTGTATACTCTAATTATGTATGTACATATATACTAGAAAATTTATAATACTGGATAAATATTTATGCATTTATATTAATACTAATTGATTTTGAATAAATCCACATTTTGTACTAAATTAATAATATCAGATCATTGCTTATCAAATTTAAATTATAATGCCATATATCATAGACAAATGACTAATGTACATTTTTTTTGCCAATTCAAAGTTATCTAATTTTTTTATTTCTTGTAATACTGTTTTTGAAGTATAATTTGTATAACATTAATGTAAAATAAACTTTATTATTGTTTTGACTTTGTTTTCTATCAAAATATTGTTTTAAATAATATATTAATCCCATTTATTTATTATTTTTTATCAGATTTAGTTTTGAGATTGCATCTTTTATTGTAATTGATTTAAATTAGTAAGTATATATTTATCAAGAGATTGGATTGAAGAATAAATCTGGTTCCAAACTTTATTTTTACCAGAACCATAAATTTTATCAAGATTGTACATCATTATTTTATTGACTGCTTGAATTCTTTTTTTTAAATTATTTTTATTAAAGATTGCTGCTTATTATTTGGAACTATGAGATCTTTACAAGTGAGATAAATAGCATATCAAAATATAAATTAGCCATTTTTTATAAGAATAGTTGTGCAGATTTATTTATTAATCTGTATTATTTTTAGATAATAGTTGTTATAATTTTTAACAGAGAAAAGAGATCATGAATATTAAAAAATATTGATGGTATTAATTTTAGTTATTTTAACAATAAAGCCAGATTATTGGTCTTTGTTTACTCTGTTATACCTAATATTAAATTTATAAATAGTAAGATATTAAAAGTTGCATTATAAGTCATTATTTTTTATAGCTTGTTGAACAAGGTCTGAAATTGTTAATAATATTTAATAAATCCATATTATTTATTGTATATTACTAGATATAGTAGTTAAAAGCAAAAATTAAAAGAAATTTTAAAAAATTCAAGTATAAGTTAAATAATAGCAAAAAATTGCATGTGGTTGCAGAATAGGATATGGTATTATTTTTATAAAGAGTGAATATATAAAAAAGTGCTACAAAAGTTGGCCCAAACCATTATTATATAATGAAGTTAAGTGCTTATATTCAGTAAAAAAAAATTAATATGTGCTATGCTTATTCTGTATATAAACCTTATTTTTATATAAATGCAAAAATTTTTGAATGTGCAAATTATGCTTAAAAACAACATGTAGTATGCACATATTAAATGCAATATTAGTCATATGATATGTTATGTTGATTAGATAAAATAACGGATTAACTAATTTTGATACACCTAAATTTCATATGTAAAATTTGGAAAAATTTTGCTTGTCAATTTAATTTATAGGTACTATTTGCAACTTCTATAGCATTCAAAGGCTTTTTTTATAAAATTTCAAGTGTAGTTTATAATTAAATAGAAATAATCTTAATTGTGTGAAGTTAGCCTATTTTTTACAATTTTATTGTTTATTTATAAGTAATGCATATATCACTTCACCAAAATAGGCAATAAATCTAGTTGACATTCTAATTGCCTATTTTGTTAAAATAATATGCATTACTTATAAATAAATAGTAAAAATTGTAAAAAAAATAGACAAACTTCACAATCAAGATTATTTTCTATTTAATTATAAACTGTTCTTGAAATTTTATAAGAAAAGCCACTGCATACTAAAGAAGTTGCAAATGATACCCAGAAATTAACTTGACAGATTTTTATTAATAAATAAACACCGAAAGCAAAATTATTTCAAATTTTACATATGAAATTTAGGTGCTAATAAAATCTGATCTGATTGGAATTTTGACTGATATAAAATTTATCTATAGCTTGAAAAATCTGAAGATACTAATAGTGCAATTACATTGTATTGTTCATGGTGCAAAGATGCAGAAAAATCTAATCAAATTACTAAAGACATACAGTCATTAAAAAAAAACTATTAAAAGACATTTTACAATTAATGTTTATCAAAAAGCTTGCTAAAGACAATCAACAAACAAAGCTTATGCAAGATTTTACTTGACAACTTAGTTTTCAAAAATTAGCAATTATATTATTAATATGAAATATATATTATCTTTCAAAAAATAATCAGGCTATAAACCAATTTTCTGATTTATGCTAATTAAATTTTTTGCAAACTATAAATTGGGAACAACTTTATTTTGAGCAAGAACCTATTGTATTGAAATCAAATAATGAAAATTTTAATCAATCTAGTCAATCTAGAAATAAATATGCTATTTCTAAAATCCAATTTCTGGATATACATTTCTTGAAGCAATATTATTTGCTATTAAATATAAAGTTATTCAGAAAATATTAAATTAAAAGTATTGGAGTATTTTAATGGATAAAAGCACTATGTTTACTAGTAAACATCTTGCTATTTTAACAAACTATTTATCTGAGAATAAGCCTATTTTATATTATCTTGGAATGATTGAGTTAGATGATTGTAAAGTAGAATTAATTACTGCAAATTTAAAAAGATTTATATTAGCTAAATTGCTTAATGTTGAATATTTAGTATATTTTGGAAGTGATAGTACAAGTACTATGCTTAGTCATTAAAATAGAGTTGCTGCATGTCTTAAAAAATAGAATCCTTTTATTACTAAAAATTATTGCATAGTGATTATTTGCATCTTGCAGCCAAGATGCTGCTGAAAAAGTATTATATTTTGCAAATATAATAAATTAGTAAAAGAAATTTATAAGTAGCTCTTTTAAATATTTGTTAGCATTAAAAATGGTACAAAATACATTAGAAAAGCCTGAATTAATGATATTGAATATTGTATCATCTTGATGGCTTTTATTGTCAAATGCCATTTATAATTTTTATTAGAACTTAGAATTGATTAAAGAAGTATTGCTAGATAAAGTGGCAAATAATACATAGGCTGCTACTTTATTAGCAGATATCAATCAAACTTTTGAAATTGTAACTATTGTTGATCTATAGAAAAATACAAAAATAAATATAACATCTAATCTAGTAATCAGATTTCAATGAAACAATGCCATTCAACTCAGATCACTAAGACAGTTCTAATGAGCTATAGATCGTCTTATATGACTACTAGTTGACAAGATAGAAGTTATCAAAGATCTAATCTTAGTTCAGCAATATGATTAGCTAGGCAATTGCTGCAAGCAAAAACATCATATATGACATATCTAAAAGATGCAGTTTTTAAAGCATATATTCTATTAATTTTATTTATTTAATATATATCATTTATTACATATATTATATTTATTTAATTTGTACTATATATTTTATTAATAGTAATTGTAGCATATATTACACATGCAGTAGATATAGTCCATTACATTTGTAAAAAATCAAAAAGTATAAAAGCAGCTAATGTGGACCACAAGTACAAAATCAAATCTTCATACTCTTTTAATAATAAAATACAACTATTTACAACACAAATTAAATAATTATTAGTATCCTCATATACTTTTAATTGTAGTCTCTTTCATAATTGCAAATTGCTTTAATATTCTTTGTTAAGTTTTGTAAAAATGCCATAATGACTTAGATAATCACAGTAACAAGTGAGATTACACAAAGTATTCACTGTCTAATATTTCTCTAGTTACCTACTATCTTTGAAGAAGTGGATATAGGATAACACTATATTCTTAGCAGACTATTTTTTTATAATAGATAAATTGATAAGTATTTTTAAATCAGATTATATTTTATTTATGGATATTAAACTTAGGTTCGTATTACTCCACTGACAATCACTTCACTGACATAACATTTCACCAACAAATACTCACCAACAAGTTCATTTTTTTGCCAACATTCACCGAAGCTCATTTCACTGACAAGTTTTTTTTCAAAAAGCACACTAAATTTAGCCCTAATTCTATCTAATTCTACCCTGATCCTAATGACAATGACCAGAATTACTTTGTCAGTGAAATGAGACAAAATAAACTATCAGTAAAATGAACTTATCGGTGAATAATTGTCGGTGAAATATTATGTCAGTGAAGTGATTGTCGATTAATTGATTGCCACCTATTAAACAACATGTTAGAATAGCATGTGATGCATTACAAGCTCAATTTATTGGTAATAATAATGTTTTATCTACACAATAATTTGGATATTACTCAAGCTCCTTTATTTATTTCTGAATTTGTAACTGCTACAATAACAAGTTTTAATAATCGCTTTCCAATTTGAGATCTTTATGAAGCTATAAAAATATATGATCCAAAACAATTACCAAAATCTGATAATGATTTAGCAAATTATGGTAATGAAGCAATTAATATTCTTGGCAATTTTTATAGAGTAGAAAATTATTAATGATCAACAATTTATACTACTATTAGATAAAAAAAGGTTAATTAGTGAATGGGGAATGGTCAAATTTTTTCTTAAAAATTATTGATCTATTAAATTTATTGATGCATGAAACTTTATCTTTCCACAAACTACATTTAGTTTTGATTTTCTTGCTACTTCTACTTTAATTCAAATAGCTTTACTTATTTCTGTTTCTAATACAACTGCTGAGCGAATTTTTTCTTGTCAAAAGCTTATTAAAACTTGACTTCATAATCAGATGCATATTGAAACACTCAATGATCATTTAATGATAACTTTAAATAGACCATCTATCAAGTTATTTGATTTTGAAAAAGCTTACGAATATTGGTATATAAAACAATGACGAATTTAAAAATTTAGATATATTAATTTTTCTAATATATTATCTTATTTTTATTTATTATCAATAAACAATAAATACATTTAATAGTTTTTAATTAGTTAAAATTTACTTTTATTTATTAAACAATAAATATATTTAATAATTTTTGATTAGTTAAAATTTACTTTTTAAACTATTTTAAAGTATTCTTAAGCACTTCAATTTCGATCATTTAAATTTAAAAGTTTTTTGACAAAGAAGGCTCAAGCTGAAGGGTTTTGATAATATCAACTAAATATATAACCTTCAAAAGTTCGTGATGTGCGCAAGTCTGAAATCTGTGATAGATTAACCACAGATGACAATTATTTGACCAACTCTATACATATTTGATGACGGTTTAGAACATTACATATAAAGGTCTAAAGATATAAAGCGAATTAGAAGGTAAAAAATTCTATGTAATTGTATTATATGATTAATAATATCACCTTACTATAAAATAAGACTTAGCAAGTTATACACACTTTTTTCTTCATTTTAACAGTATAACCTACATACGAAATATTTTTTATATCGCTTAGTGTTACACTTTTTTCATCACTTTGACAGAATAAAATTATATATGAAATATTGTTTATATCGATTAGTGTATATCTAAGTATAGAATGTGTCAATAACGTAACGAACACACCACTTGCTTGTATTATATAAATTTTATTGTAATAAATCTTGAAATAACAAATTTAATATGTTATAATAAAGTATGGTTTTTCAAAAATCGGTTAGTTGAGTTTAATAATTTATCAATTAAGTAGTGATTTCTTGGAACCTTTTATCGGAAACTTTTAAACCCAATTTTTCCACAGAACTATACATATCTAATTTAAAACTTTAAAACATGCCCCATACTGCAAAGAGTTTTGCGCGCGAATATTGGCAAAAATTAGCGAATTAAAGGTTTTTATTTCTTTTTTTTGTTCATTAATTTATTTAACATGTTTGATTAATAAATTTTTTTTTTACATAGCGATAGAAATAAAATTAAAATATAATCGAAAAGCCATTGAATTTCGCTTATTGCTAATACATATAATCGAAAACTATTTAATTTCGCTTATTAATGAATATAATAGAATTGAATACCTTTTTAATTTAGCTTATTGTTGCAATGCAGAACTTTTCAATATTTTATATTCACATGTACAAATATTTAAATTTATAAATCTATATAACGATAATGCGATAAAAAAAATAGTTAAAGCTATTTTAGTGTAAACCAAGTTATTTAATTAAATGTAAATGAAATTTATGCATGACTCCGGATACGTATATAGTTGGTCAAGTAATTGATATCTGTTGCTTAACTTGTCATAGATTTCAGACATGCTATAATATAAAAATCTTTTAGTATAATCAATATAATTATACTATCTAATCAAATGCTTAATGACTTATAAACACTTTAAGTTTAAAATTTAGTGAACTTTGTGCACATCAATTTAAAAATTCAGTGCGCAAAGCGCACTAAAATTAAATTTTTTATACCGACTGTTATTTTAACTTTATTCAACTTATTTTGTTCTTTTTAAACTACGTGACTTAACGACAAAGCTAAACTAGCGTCGAGCTAACGGAATTCCCATCTTTACCTCTCTTAAATAACTACTCCTTATGACCTCATACTATTCAACTATCCATTATCCCTTACTCAATACATCATACTTATCCGACTCTTAAATACAGTGGCCTACCATATTATTGTGGACACTTTTAAAAAATTTATACAGAGCTAAATATATAAGATATTAAGCTAAAAATTAAATTATAAATTCTTTAAATCTATATCTTTTAAATAAAAAAAAGTTTAAAAAATTCTATGCAGTACTTTTTGAGATAATTAATGTTACACAAAATTGTGTAATATTGTACATGACCGAAATTAGTAATTTTTATAATTAAAAAATACATAAGTTTAAATTTTTAAGCATTTAACTATTATATCCAAATAATTTTTATATTATTAAATCTTTATAATAATACTATTCTAATGATACTAAAATTATTAAATTTTAATTACTAGTTCTTGAGATATTTAAAAAAAATTTATATAATATAAATTTATAACTATTTTTAACTTTAACATATATAAAATATAATTTTTTATTAAGTAATCTAATTTTATTTTTAAATAAAGTTATTTAGCATAAAAAGTTATATATATTTTTAAATATTTTAAATTTTTTTAAAAAATATTCATTAAATTACTATATATAGTAATAAAATTACTATTTTTAGTAATTTATTAATTAAATTTAATATTTTAATTATTTTATTTTATACTATTTAATACTATAATAATTTTTTAAAAAATTTATAAAAAGTTAAAATAACATATAATTTTTAATATTAGTAATTTTATTTTAATAAAATATTAATTTTTAATATATAAAAATTGTAATAACAAATTTGTAAAAATTACTAATTTCGGTCTTGTGTAACATTGCACAAATTTGTGTAACTTTAATTATCTTGAAAAGTACTGCATAAAAATTTATAATTTTTTTTTATTTAAAAGATATAGATTTAAAGAAATTATAATTTAATTTTTAGCTTAATATCTTACATATTCAACTCTGTATAAATTTTTAAAAAGTGTCCACAATAATATGGTAGGCCACTGTACATCACCCCTGTCATCAATACTTAATACTTACCCAACGATCATAACGATCAGGTCATGGTCTCGTGACAAATGGTTGCCCCGTGACTTTGTTCACGTCATCAACATGAAATGTTTTGTTCTCGCAACGGAATTGACTATATATGTAATTGTCGTTTTCTTTTACCTGTACTCGCTCAGGTTCGATAGTTGCCATTTGCAGAAGTTGATTTTACATCATACTCACCTATCTCCAATCCCTTATTTAGATCTCACGATGGTTCAGCTCGTGACCCCAGGCCCTGTGAGGCGCTCATGTCCTGCTTAGTCACCTTTTCGATCTGTTGAATTACGTACGTCGTACATATATCAACTCAATCATCAACGTCATTGCCGCAGCATATCGCTAATGTGATTATCAACTTGGTTGCCTTAGTAAGGTTTTGACCAAAGGCTCAATCGAACATAATCAAGCATAGTATCTGACTAGTTAGAGTATCTGCATTATCTCATCGAAACGCACAGATTGTTTATTCAAAAAAAAATAAAATAAAAATAAATTAAATTAGGTAAGTAAAAGTAAGTTATTTAATGGGTAAATTTACCACGAAGTTCGGCTTCTTTTTACGTTTTATTATTTACGGTCAAAATAATAATAATAATTAATATAAATAAATAAAATCAATTTAGAATTAACACTTAAAATTATGTATTACAGTATATATGTTGTGCGTCAGATTAAAATTTGCGTCAGATTGAATCTGACGCACGTCAGATGACTATCAGTTGACCAGCATTAAATGATCGGCAACAACTGGCCTAAACTAACCTCTAACTTTACCGTAATTTTTACCCTAACCTAATCTAATTTAGGCCGGGTCTAATCTGACGCAAGAATCGATCTGACGCACGACATATACATGACAAATTTATTATTGCTGAAACCTTTATCAAATATAATCTCACGTGATAACCAAAAATTTATAAATACAACCCGAATACGATAAAAAATTTTCGAGGGCTATATCAGATATATCAGATATATCAGATATATCAAGATAGTTCTGATATCGATATCAGATAAGATAATATAAAATTATTTGACGAAAATCCTTTCCGTTTTAGGGGTCGTCTAAAGCCAGGTGCGTTCACGTGATATAAAGCCAATCAAATCGTAAAATTTGATCTTTACGGATCAGCCCGACGAGACAAAAACAAAGAAAAAAAGTGAAAAACGCCGAAAATACAAATAACGAGTGTCTAAACCTGCCTAGGAGCATTAATAAAAAATGTCGGGAAGACAATTTTACTTATAAGTCAAGCCCTAACCCTAACCTCTAACTAACCTTACCCTAATTTTAATTAAATAATCAAAAACATATAAACGCACCTGGCTTTAGCCATCCCCCGTTTTAGCTTAAAAGGAAATGTGGCGGGTCACGATTAAAAAAACAGCCAATAAACAAGATGATCTACATATAACCTTAACATTATTGGAAACGATATACAGCATGCCGATAAAAAAAGATTGGAGGGGGTTAATTAATTATAATCAATTTTTTTTTAAACAAAAGGTCATCAGATTTAATAATGTCTAGAAAGCATAACTGTCAATTAAAAAAGATATTTAAAAAAATGTGTACTACAGTATAAAGAAACAGACTTGAACAGAACTTTTATTTCTAAATCAGGCTTTTGTAGAGGTATTTTAGGGTACATTTTGAGAACATGTTCCTGTATTTATATGCACGCACTTATCATTACCTTTTTAGATTTTTTAAATTTTAAATTTAAAAATAAGCTACCCCCCTTTGTTAAATTTAAAGTCCCTATAAAGTTTTAATTCTAAAAATAAGCACCTTATTTTTTGTATTCAAAATTAGCCAAAAAAGGGCTGCTTTGACTTTTTGGCTTTAATTTGTTTTCATTAAAATTTTGTATTATGATAAATTGTAAAAACATGAAACTAATTTTGTACGATTTGTGTTGCAGGTAATATGCTTTTATCATACGTATTTGCATGAAAGTTTATAAGAAAAATACGTAGCATTGTAGTATCATATGATATTTGTGTTTGCAAAATAGTGCAGCACTATATGATTGGTTCACTATGTTAAGATTTTTAAAATTTTCTCGATCAATTTATTAAAACAATTTATTATAATCAAAACTATGTATTTCAAAATATTACAATTTCCCTTCTAGTAAAGAAAATCCGATTCAATAACTTGCAAATAATATAAAAAATAATGCAGTTTTAAAACTATGTTGCCATATTTAATATTAACGTATAAATTTCAGTAGGTCCTATAACCTAATAGTTTAAATAGTACTATTAAAATTTTATAACTCTCTAATAAAAATAGCGTTGCTTTAAAACTATGTTGCCATATTTAATATTAATATATAATTTTAGCAGGTCTCTATTATTTAATTGTTAAATAACTATTAAGATTTATTAAATCTATAAGTTTAGCCAAATTAATAAAATTAAATGCAAAATATCTAAACATAGGTTTAAAACTACACTATTTTTATATCGTTTGCAAGTTACATAATATCAGCTTGCTTTAATCAGAATAAACTTTTGAATATAGGTTTTAAAAGGCATGGTTGCCATGTTTTGTTTTTTGCAAGCTTTCAACTATAATAATTAGTTTATCTCAAACAGCGCATAACAGTGTTGTTCACTGAAATGTTTCAATGGAATTACTGGAACCAGAAGATCACTGGACTTAACTGGATTGAATTTGAAACATAATAGCTTCCAGTGATCAAATGTCACTTGACACGTAACAGTGAAGGCTTTTATCACTGGAATGGTTGGGTCAACCACTGGCGTAGATATCGAGCCTGATATAAATTCAACACATCTGTTTATGCGGGCATTACTGTGTCACAAACAGTGCCATTTTTAATAACCAGAACAAACTAGTTAATCTGGCATAGGTCGTGTGAGACTTTATTAAAGAATTAAAGAATTAGTGAAATCGAATATGAGAATCCTTTTTTTATATTATCAACAAATATAGAGTATATTATCATAATGAGATATACGAATAAAGAAAGAATTATTACGCCGGAATCTTGAACTAGTATTAAAGATGTGTTAAAAGATAGACTGAATATTTTACATTGAATAGCATTGGAAGCTCGGAAACAAAATTAGTCACCAATTAACTTATAATAGTCACTCTTAGGTTAGCCAATTAGATGGAAACGTTCCAGTGAGAAAATCGTTCTAGTGAGGTTTCTCACTGGTACTATTGGAAATCTGAAAAAAATCTGGACGCTCAGTGGGGCTCCACTTCCAGTGACAACTAGGGGTGGGTATGGTCCGGTCATGACCGGTCATGACTGGTTAATGACCGTGAATGATATTAGCCGGTCAGAGCGGTTTGACCAACCGGTCAAGATTATGACCGATGGAAAATTCTTAATATTCTGGCTAATAAATGAATAAATAATTATTGGGTAAAATCCATATTGCGGTCATGCTAACCGGGCCATCCGCTTGAACCAATAAAGTGCTAGGGTACCTAAGTGGTCACCTTAATATTAAAAAAAAAAAGAACCATGTCCTAACAATAAATTATGTAGTTGGTTTATATATTTATGAGACACTTGCATGTCAAATATTATTATATAATTTCTTAAATTAAGGATTGGACTTATGCTACCTCATGTTTTACAGATTAAAGTTGAAATGTATTTGAATCATTTGATTGTGCTGATTTATCAGCTTTGTTTAAGTTATTAGATTACAATTTTTTTGTAAGACCATATATATTTTTATTCTAATTGGTCAATAGAAACGTACTTTCGAATCTATTTATATTGGCTCTTTATTTTATAACTTCCCTACTCGTTTTAGTTAATTAGAACAGTATTACACTTTGTACTTATGTGCTAAATTATCATAAATAATCCAATTTGAATTTAAATAAAATTATTATGTTAGAACAATATTATGCTTTGTACTTGCATACTAGATTATGGTCCAGCGCATAAAGATTTGTACCTCAAAAAGTTTCATAATTTAACTCTTAGTAAAAGTTTTTATATTTTTGATTAATGGATAGGATTTACCCGTCTAAATTTAGTACAAAGTACTAAATTATGACACATTTTAAACCTGATTATCTGCTAATTTTAATTATTAATTATGATTTTAATAACTCTTTATAATTTGTTAGATATGGAGCATTATGTCTAAAAAGTTTGATAACTTTAAGTCTTATTTTTGATTTTATATGATTTTTTTTTCTAAAAAGTTCTTTTTTTTAGAAAAAATTTTTTGTGCTAAGCCACAATTTGAAAATTACTAGTAATTTTATAATAAAAATACAGACGGAAATGTACTTAACTTAGTATGGGCAATGTTACACAAAAATTAAGGTTATTAAAAAATTTTTTCTTAATAATTTTATTATTAATATAAAAAAAAATTTTGCTAAACAATTTTTGAAGATTTATCAGATTTTTGTATATAAAAAAATTGAGTTTTTTAATTTTTTGGATTTTTTATGCATTTTGCAAAATATACTAAATTTAGTACAAAACAGTAAATCAAACCATTAAATTAATTATTAAAAATTTTTTAATATCAAATAAAATAGGTTTTAATCTAACTTATTATATTATTTTTATTGTTTTAACATTGTTTTATTTTAATAATTTTGCATGTACAATTTGCTGTATTCAAGAAAAAAAGGAAAATTTTTTTTAAAAAAGATATTTTAAATATTTTCGCAACCAATATGCAGTTCTATGAGCTTGTACTACGCAAGTGCATTAATGTGCATATGATAAAGATATGGTTAAAATTTGAGCAAAATTGAATCACTAGTTGTGAAGAAATTAAGCTTTAAAATGAAGTAATTTGATTTTTTTTACTATATATGCGTATATATATAGATTACTATAGTAAATTATATAGTAAATATTGTTAAAAAAAGTTACTATTAATAAATTTTTTTATTTTATCAATAAAATAATCAAAATAATTTTATTTTTATTAATCCGGTAACCTAATAAGTATATTAAATTAAAAAAATCAAAAATTAATTTGTACAAAAAATATTTGAATCAGAACTATTTGAGGTACAAATCTTTTTGTACTGGACTATATTATAAATAATCTGATTTAAATTTAAATATAATTATCATAAACTGCTATAATGCTTGTGACAAATATTAATTCCAAAGATATTTCAAGAAAGCCTAGATTGTAGAAATTATTTAGTTAATTTTATACAAAGATAACTAACTATATAGATAATAATAAATTAAAATACTTGTTATTTAAAATTAGTTTTGCAGAAAAGTTCAAAAGCATATAGTCACATAGTTGATTGGTTTATTAATTAGTCTAGCTTTATCAGAACCTTCATCGAGCATGAGAGAGTAAGTAAAAAACCTATTGCAAAAATCTTTATTATTACTCTGGTCCATTTTTGATATCAACTACTAAGTACCTCTTTATCGAACAATTACTATTCATAAAATCTCCTTTGATAATCAATTGAACCCTATAATTTTGACTTTAGGTTTCTGACTGCCTTTAGCTGCTATCAGAATTTGATTTAGCCTGATCAGAGCAGAAAATGGAATTACAGTAATCTCAATAACCTGGAGAACCATTTAATTCTGTAATATTGTAAACAAAGTTCACAATTGAAATTGAAGAATCCAGATTATGCATGTTATAACAAAGAGAAAGGGTTGTTAATTAAAACTGTTCTGATACAATCAACAGCAATAAAGCAACTAAAAAGAAAACACTTATCTAAAATTGCTACTACAAAACTCTACAAACTCTAGTTGCTCAACCAAGTCTATCCACACCTCGATCAATATCTTACTATTATTAGGGTTGAGTTAGACTATTTAGTTGATTTTAGTCAGTATAAGTAGTGTAAAATAGTGCCGTTTATAAAAGAGATGTAAATTTGCCTTTCTTGATATATATACTAAGTTAATTACTAAACCCAATTTATCTGACCTAAGGTCAGACTAAGTGAACTCTGTATTTTACATAGTAAAAATTTTCAAATAAATATATATAGAGCTGCAGGATATTTTAAAAAATTTTATCCCTTAATTTGTTATGCAGGCATATTTGCCTGCGAAAATTTTAAAATTTAAATTTTTTAAATAAACCCTTAAATATTAATTTTAGCTATATACTTTCTAAGTAAAAAATATAATATTAGTTCTGTTTTATCAACTTTATTATAAAATTTTTTTAAAATTATTAAAAAATATTGGTGTAATAAAAGTTTAAAGTTTTTGTTTGGAACTTTCACTATAGAAATTTTTCTTTAGGTTTTCTCAAATTTTATATGTGCCCGTCTATAAAAAAATTTTCACTTCTAATACAAGTCTTAATTTTTACAAGTAAATCATATAAAGTCAAATAATGAAAGTTGTCATCCTTTATATAAACTACAATATTGTATTAGAAACTATATTTTTAAAACCAATATTTAAAGAATTCACCAAGATATTGTAAAATTTTTTTTTGGTTAAAAAATTTTTTTAAAATTTAATATTTTCAGCTTATAAGCAACATAAACTTTTTGTCATATAATATAAATTTAAATAATTCAAAAATATAATCCTTGTTATTAAAAATTATAATACCAAATTTTATTTAAATATTAAATTTATATAGATAGTTTTAAAATATTTTATTTAAAATTTTTTAAAAATTTTTTATTATAAATGTTTTGAGTTTTTACTAATTTTGAATGAAGATATCTTAACTTGGCAACAATTTAATCATTTGATGTAATTTTTTGTTTAATTCTAGAGATCTTTAAAATTAAAAAATTATTAAATTTTAGTAGTTGCTAAAAAATTATTTTTTTAAAAATTAAAAATTTAGCATTTTAATACTTTTATCTACTTTTAATTTGGTCTTACTATAAACAGTTTCTAATAATTAATTACCCATTTTTTCTTTTAGGTAATTTAAATAAAGGTTTTAATTTTTATCCATGCTTGAATTGGAATTAGTTCACAAAATGAAAGAAAAGCCACATTAAAAAACAGCTTTTGCAAATTCTAATTCAAGATTATTTTGTTCATTTGCTGTAATACTATCAAAAAAGTTTTAATACTTCTATTTTATAATGTTTTTTTTTGAAGTATTTATTAATAAATGAGAAGCAACTTGTGAAGATGTTATTTTTGAATAACCAAAATATGATTGGTAATTTTATTATCAATTTTGTCATAATTTTTTAAATGTGATTCACATTTGATAAGAGCTTTATTTTAAGTATAGGAACAAGAACTCTTGGTTGTTTAAATGGAGATCATTATAATGTAGATAAAATAAACCTGGATTTCATGAGCATTGGGGAAATTTGTTTTTATTGGCTGATAATCAGTAATTCTGATTGGTCGAAATTAAAGACTAATAATTTATATATCGATACCCGATATTATCGCTATCGTACACTCACAATTCTATATAGCATTTGATAATCTTTGCATCTTTCACGATAACATCTTGCTCACGTGAAGTTCAATACTTTGACGTCAAAAAGCATGCTATTTTATCTTGGTTATTTCGCTTTAAACGATAAAAACTCAATATAATGGCTTTATATTAAATACTACTATTGTCAAAATCGTCTCTAATTAAAGTTGGTGGAAACATTCGATCCCATTCGATCCCAAATGCTTATATAAAAAAAAACGCTTTCAAATTATAATTTTGCAAAATTTCAGATAGAATTATGAAAAAAATTTTTTGCTATTTACAGGTTCATTTCTCTATTGTAAACAATATAAATAATCTGTGTAATATCGGTTTTTCAATAGAAATAAACAACCAATAAAAATAAATTTCCCTCATGATGGCATTTGATTGTAAAATTAATTAGTGCCAAAATTTGGAATTGTTAATACACTTCACAAAATACATCGATATTTTACAAAAGTTACAATATGTATATATGCAATAAATTAGGATATATTAAAATGATCTCGGCTTATAAACCAGATCTGCAATTATGTTACAAAATAATTTCTAATTCTGGTTAGTTGGGGCCATTAAAGTTTGATCTAAGATTTTATTAGAATTTAATTTTTCTATAAAACTTTGATGGAAACATGCGCATTAATGCGCATTCATGCGCATGATTGAGGAAACATGTGCATGAATGAAACCCATCTCTAGTTGGGAAAATAGTGACTTTTTTTTTAAAAAAATGTGCTTAAAAGATATTGCGCTTGCATATTTATAGCTTGACAAAACTAGATGCTTATATAGAGTACTTCGATCGATCTTCAAAAAATGCTCATTGTGTTTACCAAAGTAGCGACATAAAATTTTATAACATTTAAATGATTTAAATGCAGACTCGGATTTCGTTATTTTAACATTCAAAGAAAATGAAAAAAATTTATAATAACTTATAAAAATCAACGAGGTTAGCAGGTTGTTTATGTTACACGAAGATCAGAAGATCCTGCAATCTGCGGCTCGGGATTTTCTTGCACCCGTTGGGTAACCAAAATTTCGACATAAAATTCTATAAGTAGTTAGTACAGTTATCATTTAAATGATTTCGGATTGTCGTTATTCAAAAAGAAAATGAAAAAATTTTATAATAATTTGTTTCGTCATAAAAAATCCACAATGTTAGATCCTGGATACAAGTATCAACGTGGAATATGGGTTGAAAAGGATGAACATAAGGCATTCATTCATTATCAAAAATCTGCAGAGATGGGAAATGCCAGCGGAATATATGAGTTAGCTAATTGTTATTTTTATGGAATAGGAGCTGTAAAAGATGAACATAAGGCATTCATTTACTATCAAAAATCTGCAGAGATGGGAAATTCTGGTGCTATAAATAACCTTGGATATTGCTATGAACATGGAATAGGAATTAAAAAAGATGAACATAAGGCATTTGTTAATTATCAAAAATCTGCTGAGATGGGAAATGCTTCTGCAATATATAGTCTTGCATATTGTTATCGAAATGGACTAGGTGTTGAAAAAGATGAATATAAGGCATTCGAAAATTATCAAAAATCTGCTGATATGGGGGATGCTTCTGCAATAAATATCGTTGGGCATTGCTATGAAAATGGAAAAGGAGTTGCAAAAGATGAACATAAGGTATTCATTCATTATCAAAAATCTACTGAAATGGGAAAATCTGATGCAATAAATAACCTTGCATATTGTTATCGAAATGGAATAGGAGTTGAAAAAGATGGACATAAGGCATTCATTAATTATCAAAAATCTGCCAAGATGGGAAATTCTAGTGCAACAAACAGCCTTGGATATTGCTATGAAAATGGAATAGGAATTAAAAAAGATGAACATAAGGCATTCATTTATTATCAAAAATCTGCTGAGATGGGAAATGCTTTTGCAATATATAATCTCGCAGATTGTTATCTAAATGGAATAGGAGTTGAAAAAGACGAACATAAGGCGTTCATTTATTATCAAAAATCTGCTGAAATGGGAGATAATGGTGCAACAAATCAAGTTGGATACTGCTATCTAAAAGGAATTTGGAACTGAAAAAGATAATTATAAAGCATTTCTTTATTACCAAAAATCTTCTGAAATGGAAATACTAACGGAATGTCTCAACTTGGTTATTGTTATCGAAATGGAATTGGAGTTTTGAGAGATTCACAAAAGGCGGATTATTGGTATCAAATGTAAGTAATCTATTAAATTTTGTTTTCATCATAATTATAATCTTTTAAATATATATTTCAATAATTATTAGGGCAAAAAATAAGACGTATGGTAATTAAAAATCATTTTTTACTGTTGATGTAATTTGAATTCATTTGATAATGTATTTTTTTAGTCGTAGGTGAATGGACAAATGTGAATACTGATATTGACGACGATGATGTTAAAAAATTCTTAGTTGAGGGAAAACATCCATTATCATGGATTTTATATAAAGAATTTAAAAATATTAAAAAATAGGAAAAGGTGGATTTTCAACGGTAATTTATGCAAGATGGCCAGACAACATGCATCATATCGATAGAAACGTTGCACTCAAATTAGTCCATGGATCAAAATCTTATAATTAAGAATTTATAAAAGAGGTAATCTTTATTTATGTGCCCATTATTTTTTCTAATAATTTATCGTATAAATATTAAGCAGTTTATTTTAATATTAAAGTTAAAGGCGTATTGTGATATTAGTTCCAAAATCCTTCATTTTTAAAATGTCATGGAATATCAAAAGATGATTCTGGAGATTATATCCTTGTTTTAAAATACGCTTCAATGGGTTCATTGCGTCAAAATCTTTGCTCTGTATCACAAATGGAATGGAAAAATAAATTAACATTATTGCAATATATCGCTTCTGATCTTCAAATAATTCATTCACAAGAACTTATTCATCGAGATTTGCATAGCGGTAATATTTTACAAGATTATTTATATAGCGCTTATATTGCAGATTTAGGACTTTCAATATCAACAAATATAGCATTAAATGCAGAAGGATGTGTTTATGGAATTTTACCGTATATAGCACCAGAAGCTTTAGATAGAGGATTTTATTCAACAGCATCAGATATTTATTCATTTTTGGCATAATTATGTGGGAAATTTTATATGGAAAATCAGTATCTTATAATCAAGAATTTGGACAACGGCTTCAAATTGAAATATGCTGTAATGATTTACGACCAACAATTATTGAAAACAAGCCACAATGTTATATAAATTTAATGAAAAAATGTTGGGAAAAAGACCCTGTATGCCGTCCATCTGCAACAAAGATCCGTGAAATCCTTACAGAATGGGTGAATGACGAAAATATTTTATTAGAACTAACTGAATCGGATGAATTATTAATAAATGTTAAAAGTACACATGCACAGACATATCCTGATGATCTTTATAGAAGTAAATTTATTAGTTATACTACTTCATTTACTTCATTTTATCAAGGTAATAATCATAAGTTATCAATTATTATAAAAAAATTTATTCATTAATACTAATTTATAATTATTTAATAGCTAGTGAATTGAATGAGCTGAATATTAATGAAAAAAATATAAATTGAAATACTGTATATCGTATTTTTCGGTTGTTTAGATTTAAATCTTGCTGTTCTTTAGTAGTCATTGTTCACACATTGTTCGCAAATTGACCAAACATTGTAGATTTCTTTTTCTACACGTAAATTACTAAAAACCTTTTACAATTGAAGATCACTTGTAGATTCTTCGCAAATGTATATTTCATATAATTACATTTTTAATTAATTGTCAAGTTTCACACAACAATATCCAAATTTCAACATCAATAAAAATTTTAAAAATTATACTAGCTGCGCGAAATGCGTGCCGCGCAGGACCAGTACGATCAAGTGTGAAGTTTCATCAGATCTAGGGCACGGAAATTTTTCGATAATTTACAGTAAATTAAAAAAAATAAATTACAACTGACCGGCCTAAGTTTTCAAAAAATCAACTGCATTTACCTGCAATTCTGACGACCCTAGTCTGCCTTTATTTTTAGCCACGTAAAGCTAATTTTTTCTTTTCTTAGATCCCAATTGTGCCAGTTGTTTGACATTTATTTTTTTTCCGCTATTCTTATTTGGTGTCACCCGATGAGATATGTATTGTTAAGTTTATACGTGATTGTAACGTTTATCGCTACACAAATATGGTAATAATTTTGAGTAAAGGAATTTCTTAATACGTAACCAATATCTTTACTAGTTCTCATCAAAAATACCTTAACTTGATCCCGCTAAGGCTTGTTGAGAAATAATATTTGTATTGTATGATAGAATTTCATGATTTTGTCAAAATCTTGAGAATAATATCTTGTAGATCGTGTTCTAATAATATCCATTAAGATCTGTTTTGCTAATTAGGTAACCAAACTGTGGATTTATCACTACACAAATAATGTAATATTTTGAGCTCTTAATATGTAAACAATATTTTCACAAATTGTTATCAAAAATATCGTATTAATCTTACTGCCGTTATGTTTTTTTAATTTACTGCCCGATTATTGAAGAGAAAGAGTAAAAGAAATAGTAATAAGGTAAAAATTCTATTTATATAGAAATCATGAATCAATTAAAGTTGTAATTTACGTCACCTTATTGTAAAAAGCATCTTAAATAATAGCCCCATTTTCACTTGACAATAGTTATGAATCTTAACGATTAAGGCCAATATTCTAACCCGCTGCACCAAGAGAGTAACATAATAATGTTAGTAACTAATCAAAAGATAAAACATAAATAAAAGCATTGTCAAAAAAGTACTTATCTGACAATACCAACTATAGAAAAAGCATTAGTATTGAATTTAATTAATATATTCAAGTAATTCATAAGTCAAAATAAAAAAAAACCATATCTGAGCTCCAGTATTATTCTTATAAGGCCCAAGCTCTAAAAACACAGACCAAATCTTCTATGCCTCAATCTTGAGCATTTTTTCATTACTATCAAGTTTGACTAATTATAATTCTGGCCTACAATTTTAAACCACTTAATATCTAGATACTTTCCCGCTCCTGGTTTTGCGCGATGACATCGCACAGCTACCTTATATTATTTTGATAGTACTCAGTATGTGACTCATTAACATTATTATTAATCGTATTTCAATCTAATATCTACAAAGCACGCATAATGAACGAAAGCCAAATTTTTAAAAAATCAGCGCGACAACTGAAGACGTGGATAAGAATAACTGGCCATTTCTGTATTCTTGATTCTCACATTTTAATTTCACACATTGATTACTTCGATCATGTTATGTCACCAATTTGATAAGTCAGTGTAAAGTTAGAACTATAAATGCTAATCAATCAATTTATTCGAAAAATTGCAACATATATGATGCAACGATCAAATGTCATAATAATTACAATTTTGACGTATATAACGTACGTATGTAATTTCCCATGATGCCAATTTCTTCACACATATGCACAATGAAGCAATTACACGTAACGTATGATATTTCACAATACCTACTAAAATAGGAAAAAAATCTGATGAACATAGCACCTTCCAAAATAGGGGGTCGGTTAAAGCGGAGTTAACTCAATATATGATCTACATACTGCATAAATTGAATTCTTGATATCTACGATATAAAAGCCCTTCTAACTGCATCAAAAAGGTAACCCTAACCCTAACTAAATTTCACTCCGCTTTAACCGACCCCCAAAATAGGAAAAAATATAGCGCACCAAAAAGTTGAATGGAACCATCCCTCCACATTTTATGTGATCGTACTGGTATAATGTTTATAATAACCTTGTTTATCGGATTAATTCATTCATAATTACACTAAGTAGGGGTTTCAAAATATAATAGAACCAGAAAATCATATTTCCTATTTATAGTTCAACACAATAAAAACGCTATTTAAAAATCCAACTTATTTTCGAAATATGCAACTTATTTGTCAATTTTAAACACTCATTAATGTGATTCAAATTATCTTATTTCGAAAATAAATGAAATATGATTACTTTTTCTGATACTAGCTAGGAGTTAGTAAAATTACGAGGGGCCAACTCAAATGTTACACAAGTTTAATTGTAATACAAAAATTGTCATTTTATATAAAAATCATATAATTTCATATATATCGTGTTCGACTAGTCAAAGTCTTAATTATTAATTTTTTAAAAATAACACGTCTATTGGAATATCTTTTTTTTTTTGAAACTCGAAATAAACAAAGGTAAGTAATTAATCATAAAGAAATTTTATAGCTGTTTTTTATTGTCAAAAAAACTGAATCATATATTTCCATAAAAGAAATGAAGGTAAAAAATCATATACATGACTCGAAGCCTATAAGCATCTTGAAATAGCGCATACCTAATATGAACTGTTTCAAACTGAAAATTATGAATCTTTACTTTGCTCAAAAGCCAAACTAGTTAGAGTTAAAATAGATGGATATAAGGTTTTATTTATTATCAAAAATCTGCATATTTCATACGCTCATATGCATGATTAAATTGCAAAAGCAAAATTAAGAAATTCATAGTTATTTATGTAGCTTCTACAGAATTATACGGCATAGTTTCAGCTTTAGATAGTCAAAAACAATCGTTACAAGAAGTTAAAATGAAGAACTGTGCTTATAGTGAAGAGTTCGACCATTGTCGAAAGTTGAAAAAATGAACAATAAGTAGATCAAATTCATTATTCATTTCATTATTATATCTTAAAAAAATTGTAAACATGGACGAATTCATAGATGAATTATTATATAAAAACAGTAGTTAAGCGTTCACTTTCTAAACCAATTTTTTTTTGAATCATTATAGATATTGATTTATCTTTGCATGAAGTACAAACCAGCTTTATTATTCAAAGTACTCAATAAGATTATATCCAAAAAATCTACAATTACCAGAGCTACCTTTATTAAGAGTTCCAGGAAATATGGAACAATCTACATTAAAGCCTGCGAGACCACTTCCTTTACTGGAATCATATGTTTTTTACACATATTTTGTTTGGATATGCAGCTCGATATTCTTTATTAGCAGGTAAGCCTGATTTATAGTTTATTTAGTTATAAGCTTAAATTTATCTCATATATAATTTAAATGATTATTTGACTTTGTAGGCATGTCATTTGGCAGGACGAGATGGGCAAACAATTTATTTTTGGAAACTGATGGAACTCGAACTCGAACTTGAACTTACCTTGAAGAACCATTTATTATTGGAGGTTAATAATGTTCAAATAATATTATTATATTAAAAAATAACGTCATTAATTGCTTTATTTACTTTGGAAGTGTAAAGTCTAGTTCCAACTGTCTAATCCTCAAGATAACTGTTCCTTTACTAGCAAACTAGTCAAACTGGTTCCAGCTTCTAGTTAGGCAACCAATTTCCTAAATTTCCAATTATTTCTATGCACAAAATATTTGAAAAAAACAGCCATGAAATAAAACCTGTTATTTTATTTAAATCCAAAACTATTAAAGAAACAAACTTGAAACAAAGGAATTAAATTTTAGAAAAGATTAGAAGTAGCCAGTCCAGTTGACTATGTCCAAACACAGAGTTCTGTTTTCTTTTACAAAAATATCCTACCACGGATAAAAGATTTATTAATAGAAGTTTTGGGACTGTTTGGGAAAAAACCAGTTGGCGCCTAGTCAGAGGAAGCATCCTCATCAGAAACTGAGAGAGTTAATAAAAGCATTAATTTTGGCTACTACTAATGAAAGAGATTTAATTGTCGATCCTTGGGCTGGCTCTTTTTAGTTTTAGAAATATGTAAAGAGTTAGGAGAAATTATTTAGGAGTAGATTTAACTTGGAAAGAGATAGGAGAGTTTTTAGAGACCTAAAAATTAATCTATCCGATGACAATTTCTGATTTACAAGCGATTAACAGTGCTATCCTTGAATAAAAAATATAAGCATTAACGTTTGTTTTGGTGAGTAGTTTCAAAAATAAAGGGTTGACGAATACCAGGATAATTAGTAGGCCACAATCTTTTTCTATTCAATTTGGCTATCAATTTATATTTTGACTCTTTAGTAATCATTTCTCGGCCAGGTTTAGTCAGTCAATAATCAGTAATAGTAATAGCTTCTGTCTTTTGGCGGTTGAATGTGAAAGAGCAAGAATATTCTCAAACTGTTTCTTTATCTACCTGGTATGCTCGTAAAAAAGAAGATTCGCTAGACATAATGACTGAGGTTTTTTAGAACCTTGTCCTCTACTACCACTTTAATTTCATGAGCAAAAAATAACTGGCTGGCATAAACCATGAGCCGATCTAAAGTAAAGTTATTAATTTTAGCAAAAAAAATGCCCTTAGTTTCCGGAATAGTTAGTTTAATTTGTTGGGCTACTTTTTCGACCAGCAAATTTTGGTCTTGTTGATAAGCCAAAATGGCTTGACAAATATTATATTTGGCCTGCTCTAGTGGAGTTGCATTTTCTGGAAGATCATAATTTACTTCCTCCTTATAATTAGGATCTTCAATTTTTCGGAGAAATTCTTTAAATTTTTGTTTTTCAGTTACAATAATTCATTTTACTGCAAAATTAATAATTATACTCCCTATGTCTAATTATACAGTAGAGGATTTTGAAAAATGATTAAAACCTGATAAATCTCATGAGGCCGGTTTCAAAGGCTGCTAGTGGAATACTAAAACAAATTTAAATCAGACAAGGACTTAAGGGCTTCTTTGATTTATATCAATGACCAAGGAGGGTGAAATTTCTCTGACCCCCAATGACAGAAAAAATGAAAGTGATTTAGAGAAGGTTTTGAGTATTAACTATATTAACAAACTTGTTTTATATTCACCTGTAATAAAATATACTTTTGGGTTCTTTGATTTTTTACTGATGTCTTCATTAGTCATCGCTGTTAATTGAAATATAAATAAATTTTAAATACAGAAATAAGCCAAAAACATAAAATTTTGTTGTTTACTTTTACTAACCAGCCTTGCTAAAAATTAAATCAAAAAACTCTTGCAAAATAAAAACATGCACTTGCCAAAAAATAATTCAAAATGTCAAGGAGGTGCAGCTATGTTTTGTGTGGCCAATGCAAGAATAAATAACATTCAAAAAAAAAGGCATTTACTTTAATGTTTTGTCAACCAATGTTTTTGTCGACATTCACATGGGTAAAACTTTTTTCACATAACCTTTAGTAAAATGAATGCATATAGGTTAATAAATTCAGAATTTGACAGCTTTCATTATTTAAGAGTGATATTTAGTTTCTGCGAACACCAACGTGTGCTCAATTCCTATGCAAACCTAACAGGTAGCAGAAATAGAAGGCGACAACAGCCTGTCTTGAATCAGTGGTCAATTAATATAACTGAAGGTCCTTTGGTATAGTATCGTGAATATTTTTATTATATATTTATATAATTGTTATACAAATAATTATGCAACGTTTTTATTAGCTATATGTTTATAATAAGTTGGCCCCCGTAATTTTACTAACCCCTAGATACTAGAAGGTTTCTAAATTAACTTATTTCAAATAAATGGGAGTTTAAAAGATCCTGCTGCCTGTTTAAAGTTCCAAATCAGAAATTAAATATGAGTAACCAGTGATGAAATTCATTCACAAGTAAGCAATAAGTACAGTACATACTTTAAAAAAGTAGAAGTTGTACGCCAATTCTTTTGAATAAATGTGTCACTTATTTCGAAACCAATGCATCAATTTTATTAAAAAAAAGTCATTTAATTGGGCTGCCGTCAATAGAATAAGACAGTTTGACATTTTAAATAAATTAATACCTTAACTTTCACAGCGCATATCTCGATGAATTTTGAGGCTAGCTTAATTATTAGATAGTCAAAAGAAAGCCCACGATCTAAGCTTTCTTTTGAATATTAAATTATAAAGATAGCTTGAAAATTCATCGAGATATGAATTGTGAAATTAAGGTATTAATTTTTTTTAAAATGACAATCTGCCCTATTTCTATTGATGGCAGCCCAATTATTCAGCCATGATTTATAATGATTTTCTGTTTAACAAGCGTATATTTTGCTATTTATGATAATAAAAATTCATTAAAAAGGTGTTCCCATGGTGTATATTATTATTATATATAACTTTTGTCTTACTAATGCCCAATTTTTTTTATTTAAGAGTCTTATTGGCAATCTTATTTTTGTTTAAAGAGATATAAAGGCTGTAAGCACTCCTTTATATTTTTATGCCATTTTGAAAACTATTTTATTGAATTTGTCTGATCAGTTTTTCATTTTATCATTTTATTCGATTTTCCAGTGCGATGACATGAAATGTGGAGTTATTCAGTTCAACTTTTTGGTGCACTGTATTTTTTCCTGTTTTAGAAAGTATTATGGTTAACACTTTTTTTCTGTTTATAGAGTAGTTCAAGATGGAGATATATTCAATATGTACTATGCAAATTTAATCTACGCACGATTTAATAATCTGTTTTAGATTATACGCTTTAGTGTATTTTATGGATGCCACATTTTAATGTGTAAATTTTTTTTGATTTCTTGGCAAAGATGGTTTCCTTCAACATTTTTGATGCTGATTTTTTAACCAATCCTATTTTAGTATTTTCATTTGTTCATTTTTGGAATGAATTATGATTTTCAATTTATAACATGATGATTTTGTGTGCCTGAATTTAACACTGCCTGAAGTTATAACTTAAAGTGCCTGAAATTATACTTGACTGAAATTAGCCCCTGAAATTGGAACATCTTGCACATATTAGCAGGTAATTTTAGGCAAGTGTAACTTCAAGTGCTTGAAGTTGCAATTTCAAGCAAATGTTAACTTCAGGCACGACAATTTCATTGTTGATCATTATACATTCATATACGACTTTCTTTACCATCTGAAATCTTTAGAGGCAATTTTCATGATACAGTATTTTTGAAATTTGTAACTATTGTGACATCCACGAGCATTAAGGGGTTTCAGAATTAAACTTTGTAAATCTTAGTAAAATAAGATGACGTTTTATTTCAAATAAGTGATGTACAGTACATTAAAGTTCGAATACACTTATTTAACTTATTTATACGACCTTCCTTATTACTAATTATTTTATTTGTTAATCGATACTTAACATGCCTAAAATTTCACATTTACAACATCAAATTAACAAATAAATAGTCTTTTAAAGACACTTATGAATGAATACTCAACTAGCACGAATAAGGCTATTACTAAGTTCTGGATCAATAAATTGACAAACTATTGGAATTAATACAAGTCATAGTTTAATAAGTTAGATAAAAATAATTTTAGCAAGTAATATAAAAAAATAATTTAAGCGAAGATTTAGTAAGTTATATAAAAGATTAATTTGAACAAAGGTTTAATAAGCAATTTGAGCAAAGGTTTAGTAAGTAATTTGAGCAAGTTAATAAGCAATTTGAGTAATTATATAGAAAAATAATTTAAGTGAAGGTTTAATAAAAAATTCGGGCAAAGGTTCAGCAGTAAAGGTTCAGCAAATTATATAAAAAATTATTTTAGCGAAGGTTAAATAAGTAATTTGAGCAAAGGTTAGTAAAAATATGAGCAAAGTTTTAATAAGTAATTTGAGCAAAGTTTCAGTAAGTAATTTTTGAGCGAAGGTTCAGTAAATAATTTTGAGCGAAGGTTCAGTAAGTAATTTGATTCAGAGTTTTACTATTATTATTTCTCTGTATTTTGTTATTAATTTCATAATAAAAATATTTTTACTTATTCTTCAAATGGGAATCTCTAAACACTCCTATTTCATTTTCCGATTTCAAAATTTAATATACAAATAGGGTGATTCAAAGTTAACTTATTTCAAAAACAAGTAGGGTTTAAAAAGTCCTATTTCTGGTTTGAAATTTTAAATCAGATCATGAAATAGGTGTTAATCGGAGATGAAATAAGCATCCTTAATTGTCCGAAGCAAAGCGAGGACTATTACGTTCTATGCACATCTATGCAATGTCCGGTCGAAAGAACCTATAGAATTTGAGCAATGATGGGCCCCGTGATGATCATCAATCAGTGTAACTCGCTCTAGGTTACACATAAAGAATTTCATTTTTTTGCTTCGGACTTAGAATTCTGATTTCCTAGCATATAAATAAGCTTACAAATTAAAATAAAATAATGTTTACGAAGCACTGATGTTATACCCGATATTGATATAGGTCACACGTATATTAATCACATGATACTTTCACGTGCATGCAGACAATGCCGTTCAAATGCCAAGGAAACTAACAGAACTAATAGTTCTAATAGTTCACGTAAATAACTTAGTTCATAGTTATATTTTATTTCTTTTATTTATATTTTTTTTAATTATATCCATCATATATATCGGTTATATTATATCAAACATAACTAATCGATAGAATCGATATATTATCACTGATAGATATGATCGTCATTTTTATATGTATAAATATCACCGATATTCCTACCGGAATGCCGATAGTTCTCTACAACTCAATTAAATAAATAAACTATTAGTGTCTTCATACACTAATTAACAAAAACCCTGTCTTCATACACGTGTATAATCGTTTGTAATCGTTAAGTGATTTAACGATTGATCACGTGATTACTGAGACGGTTCTCACGTTACATAGTGTTAGTAAAAAGTAGTTATAGTTTTATTGATAAACTGATATGACTATCGGTATCTTAATATACCCTTAGCCGTTTGTCTCTTTCCTAAAAGCAAATCACATCGAAACCTCTATATACACGTTCACGTGTAATATACTAAAACGTGAGGCTTTCAATTACTTTAAGCCCCAGTTCCTCTAAACCGTTTTAGAGGTGGTTTGAGTGTAACACTGATTTCAAAAATAATTAATCACTAATTTAATTTGAAATAAGAAACCCTTAGCATTAAGTTTGAATCACCCTAATAAGATTTTTTAAAACTCTTATTTATTTCCTAAATACGCTATTTTTTTTTAATTCTGAAGCCAAATGTTTCTGATTTCAAATAAAATCAGTACGTATTTATTTCAAATCAATAATTTATAAATCTTATTTACTTTTATTTATAAGCTTATTTTTATAATAATGAATTCTTTTACGTCTGTAAATTTTCTCTGTTTTCGAAATTTCAAAGCAGAAATAGGATTTTTCGAACTCCTACTTGTTTTCAAAATAAGTTAACTCTGAAACCCCCTAATGAACAAAATTTAAATTTAGTAACATTAAAATTATTCAATTTGAGATAACATTTTTCTATATATAATAGGCTCAGTAAGATCTACGAGATAAAGAAAATTTTAAAAATTTATTCAATTTGGTTGTGTTATCGAGCTTAAACAAAGCGATGTTATAAAAATTGGTTTAATCGGTTAGTCGACTAAAGTAACAAAACATCAACCTAAGAGTAGTTGTTAACCAATAAATAGATTAAATGAATCAAATTAATTATTTACGATAAAACTCTGTTCATTTCCAAGTTATTTAAGAATAAAATCCATTTATTGATTCTGACCTATATAATTCTGAAAATCTACCGGTAACATACCAGATATATTTAAATTCGGGATCCTACAAAGTAAATGCGAATGATGAGGGTTTCAAAATTAAAATCAGAGAATCATATTTTATTTTCCAATTTATAATTCAATAAATGAAGCAAGTATATTATTTACGATATGCACTCGGTCCTGAAAAAGACGGACCGGTCCGGTCCCAGACCGGGACCGTGGGACCGTTGAAAGGACCGGTCCTGGACCGGTCCTTGTAAACAAACAGTGATCTTCTTGATCAGGTATAACACAGATCATCTGATGTTTGTTGATTCTATTGGTAACGGTCTGACTCGGACCGGACCGGTGATGGGAGAGCTTGATAGGGTATTGCACCAATTTAGCTTCGAAATAGTGATTAAGGTTAAATGGTTTTTAACAAGAAACTAACACACATAATACGGGTATAAGGTTTATCTTTATTTTTATAAATCAATACATCGGATTATCTCAATTATACTAAAGACCATCTACAATCGTTAACTACTTTTCTAAGCAGAAACTAAGCCTTTATATACTTTTAATTCGTATGGGGCTTCAATTGGGGTTTTAATCCCTCGCTTGGGGTTTCAATCCCTCGAATACGCCATGATCATCCGAGCCCAAATAAGAAATACATAAAATGATAAAATAGAGATATAATACGATACTAAATAAGGAAAGGAGACAAATGAAAAATTATTGTAACACCGGACCGATGCATCCCTACGATAATCTCTCTTCATTTACAGATGATTTCAAAATTAGTGGGACAACGTGAAAAATTTTTGTTGATCCGCAGTAAATTTTCGGTAATTTCATTTACCGAAAATTTTATAGTTTTTCGATAATATGGAGTGTCTTCAATTAAAAGGGCCCATTTTTACATATATTTTATTTTGAGATATTTGAGTTTAATTATTTGTTTTGATTTTCGGACTGATCCGGGATCAATCAAATTTCACGATATTGATTGGTTAAAGACGGCAGGTGACTATCGGGTAAACTCGTGACGTGTTGGCTCTACGCAGCCTCATGTAATTTTTCTTTTTACATTACCTTGATTTTTTATTATGTAATTCGACTTTCATTTATAATTAAAAAAAGTCAATCATGTCAAAATTTATATGAATTTAACGAAAACTTATTTTTCAAAAAAATGTAAAAATGGGCCCTTTTAATTGAAGACACCCCATATAATTTTGCCCGAAATTATTACTGTATCACGGTATTGATTGTTTTGATTTTCGGACTGATCCGGGATGTTTTGTTACAAAACATCCCGGATCAGTCCGAAAATCAAAACAATCAATACCGTGATAATAATTTCGGGCAAAATTATATTATCGAAAAACTATAAAATTTTCGGTAAATGAAATTACCGAAAATTTACTGCGGATCAACAAAAATTTTTCACGTTGTCCCACTAATTTTGAAATCAGCTGTAAAGGATAAATTCGAGTTGACGGATGTACGTAAGTCAACAGATCGAAAAGATGGCGAAGCAGGACGTAGGCGCATCACATGACCTGGGCTGGGGCGGGGTCACAAGACTGTCACGAGCCGGGCGGAGCAAAGGTAGGGAAGCATGTGAAAACCATCATTGAGATTCTAGATTAAGATTTGGAGACAGGTGAGTATTATGTAAGACCAATTGCCGCGTATGGCAATCGGGAGACCTAGGGCAAGATCAATACAAGATAAAGCAAGTATAAGTAAATAGGGAACAGCTACTACGCCAAGACAACTCTGCTGCGAGGAAAGAACGTAATTGCGACCCGATCCCACCCACCCGACATTTTCATAATGTTTGCCAAGTCCTGTTAGTACATGTCACATCAACGGCCGGCTTGCATTATGCAGGCGGGAAACCACCGGCCAATGTCATACATCACAAAATCAACTGCTTACGGTGATGCCCGGCGCAACCTCGGTTGCTATCTTCCGGGAGCATATCCGTTTCAGTTTCAATTATGCATAAATCATGTCTACATTCGCAAAATCAATAAAATATTATCCCGGTACATATTAGACCGGATTGTCCAAATTGAATCATGCGTGCAAAGATATTAATTGATTCTGACCTATATAATTCTAAAAATCTACCTGTAACTATAATTTAAATTCGGAATCCTACAAAGTAATTTTATTTTCCAATTTATAATTCAACATAGTAAAAGCACAATTAAAAAAAAGTCTTAATAGAGTATTTCAGTATTAATAAATCGACGTCCGATTTTGATAAAATAAATAATTTATTTATTTCAAATGAAGTGACATTTATAATCTTTTTTTTTTAAGTATAAACTTATTTACATATTCGCTTATGTTAAATGATTATCAAAAAAGCTAATTTTATTACCGATTATGTCCATTTAATCTTCTGATTCAGAACACTTTCAGAACTTTAAACAGAAACTAGGTCCTTTTTAACTCCAACTTATTTTCGAAATAAGATAATTTTGAATCCCTCTTGAATCATGAT
Source organism: Gigaspora rosea (assembly GCA_003550325.1). Lineage (NCBI taxonomy): Eukaryota > Fungi > Glomeromycota > Glomeromycetes > Diversisporales > Gigasporaceae > Gigaspora > Gigaspora rosea. Next base: position 102,828 of record QKWP01000108.1, read on the forward strand.
CTAAAAGGATAAGTATACCTTAAAATGTGATCTAATTAAAAGGATAAGTATACCTTAGAATGTGACCTAATAAAAAAAGTTCAAAGACAACCTAATATTATATATTAGGCTGAATAATTACCATATTAAATTATCCTTCATTTAACAAATTCGAATACTGATCTCAATTTTAGTTTCTAATTAATTACAAAAACAATGAAAATATACTGTACGGTCAACCTCTCTATAATCACATAGTTGGGAAAATAGTGACTTTTTTTTCATAAAATGTGCTTAAAAGAGATAGCGCTTGCATATTTATAGTTTAACAAATTAGGTGTTTATATAGCTGATGATATAAATTGTGACTATATTGTACTTCTGTACTTCGATCTTCAAAAAAATATTGCATTGTGTTACTGTTGCGACATAAACTTTTATAAGTAGTAAGTTGTACAGTTGTGCATTTAAATGCAGGTTCGGATTTTCGTTTCAAAAAAAAAAAAAAAAATATTATAATAATCTGTTTCGTCTTAAAAAATCAACAATGTCAGACCCTTATGATCTTGGATACAACTATCAACATGGAATAGGGGTCGTAAAGGATGAACATAAGGCATTCATTCATTATCAAAAATCTGCAGAGATGGGAAATGCCAGTGGAATATATGAACTAGCTAATTGTTATTTTTATGGAATAGGAGCTGTAAAAGATGAACATAAGGCATTCATTTATTATCAAAAATCTGCAGAGATGGGAAATTCTGATGCAATAAATGACCTTGGATATTACTATGTACTTGGAATAGGAGTTGAAAAAGATGAACATAAGGCATTCGTTAATTATCAAAAATCTGCAGAGATGGGAAATGCTTCTGCAATAAATAATCTCGCAGATTGTTATAAAAATGGAATAAGTGTTGAAAAAGATGAACATAAGGCGTTCATTTATTATCAAAAATCTGCCGAAATGGGAAATTCTGATGCAATAAATGACCTTGGATATTGCTATGAATATGGAATTGGAGTTGAAAAAGATGAACATAAGGCATTTGTTAATTATCAAAAATCTGCAGAGATGGGAAATGTTTCAGCAATATATAATCTCGCAGATTGCTATGAAAAAGGAATAGGAGTTGAAAAAGATGAACATAAGGCATTCATTAATTATCAAAAATCTGCTGAAATGGGAAATTCTAGTGCAATAAATAACCTTGGATATTGCTATCTACATGGAATAGGAGTTGAAAAAGATGAGCATAAGGCATTCATTCATTATCAAAAATCCGCAGAGATGGGAAATGCTTCTGCAATAAATAGCCTTGGATATTGCTATCAACATGGAATAGGAGTTGAAAAAGACTAGCATAAGGCATTCGTTAATTATCAAAAATCTGCAGAGATGAGAAATGATTCAGCAATATATAATCTCGCAGATTGTTATGAAAAAGGAATAGGAGTTGAAAAAGATGAGCATAAGGCATTCATTAATTATCAAAAATCTGCAGAGATGGGAAATGCTTCTGCAATAAATAATCTCGCAGGTTGTTATCGAAATGGAATAGGTGTTGAAATGGATGAACATAAGGCATTCATTAATTATCAAAAATCTGCAGAGATGGGAAAGGCTTCAGCAATATATAATCTCGCGGTTTGTTATCGAAATGGAATAGGAGTTGAAGTGGATGAACATAAGGCATTCATTTATTATCAAAAATCTGCTGAAATGGGCAATATTTATGCAACAAATCAAGTTGGATACTGCTATCTAGATGGAATTGGGACTGAAAAAGATAATTATAAAGCATTTCTTTATTTTCAAAAATCTTCTGAGATGGGAGATACTGACGGAATGTCTCAACTTGGTTATTGTTATCGAAATGGAATTGGAATTTCGAGAGATTTACAAAAGGCAGATTATTGATATCAAATGTAAGTAATCTATTTAATTTTGTTTTCGCCATAACTGTAATCTTTAAAATATATAATTTCCAATAATGATTAGGGCAAAAAATAAGATGTTAGGTAATTAAAAATCATTTAATTTATCGTTGATGTAATTTAAATCCATTTGCTAATATGTTTTTTAGTCGTAGGTGAATGGACAAATGAGAATACTGATATTGACGACGATGTTAAAAAATTCATAGTTGATGGAAAATATCCATTACCATGGATTTTATATAAAGAATTTAAGAATATAGAAAAAATAGGAAAAGGTGGATTTGCAACAGTATTTTATGCGAAATGGCTAGACAACAAGCATAATGCTTATAAGAACGTTGCACTCAAACTGCTCCATGGATCAAAATCTTATAATTCAGAATTTATAAAAGAGGTAATCTTTATTTATATGCACATTATTTTTTCTTATAATTTATAAAAGAGGTAATCTTTATTTATATGCACATTATTTTTTCTTATAATTTATAAATATTAAGCACATTATTTTAATATTAAAGTTAAAGGCGTATTGTGATACAGAGAACCCTCCCTAAATGCACGCTCTTGGGACTAAACTTTAATAACGTGCATTTAGAGAACATCAAGAAAAAGTGCATTTATGGAGGTCATCTATATACTTGGGCCCAAATTTAAGTGTGCATTTAGAGAGGGTGTGCACTTAGGGAGGGTGCACTTAGGGAGGGTTCTCTGTATTAGTTCCAAACATCCTTTATTTTTAAAATCATGGAATATCAAAAGATGATTCTGGAGATTATATTCTTGTGTTGGAATACGCTTCGATGGGTTCATTGCGTCAAAATCTTCACTCTGTATCACAAATGAAATGGAAAGATAAATTAACATTATTACATTGTATCGCTTCTGATCTTCAAATAATTCATTCACAAGAGCTTATTCATCGGGATTTGCATAGTGGTAATATTTTACAAAATTCTTTAAATAGCGCTTATATTGCAGATTTAGGACTTTCAATATCAACAAATATGGCATTAAATGCAGAAAGATGTGGTGTTTATGGAGTTTTACCGTATATAGCACCAGAAGCTTTAGATAGAGGATATTATTCAACAGCATCAGATATTTATTCATTTGGCATAATTATGTGGGAAATTTTATATGGAACATCAGTATCTTATATCAAGAATTTGGACAACGGCTTCAAATTGAAATATGCAGTAACGATTTACGACCAACAATTATTGAAAACAAGCCACAATGTTATATAAATTTAATGAAAAAATGTTGGGAAAAAGACCCTGTATACCGTCCATCTGCAACAAATATTTGTGAAATCCTTACTGAATGGATAAATGACGTGAATATTTTATTGGAACTAACTGAATCGGATGAATTATTAAAAAATATTAAAAGTACACATATACAGACATATCCTGATGATCTTTATAGAAGTAAATTTATTAGTTATACTACTTCACTTACTTCAGTTTATCAAGGTAATAATCATAATTTATTACTTAATTATAAATAAAATTTATTCATTAATACTAATTTATAATTATTTAATAGCTAGTGAATTGAATGAGCTGAATATTAATGAAAAAAATATAAATTGAAAAACTGTATATCGTATATTTCGGTTGTTTAGATTTAAATCTTGCTGTTCTTTAGTAGTCATTGTTCACACATTGTTCGCAAATTGACCAAATATTGTAGATTTCTTTTTCTACACGTAAATACAGAGAACCCTCCCTAAGTGCACCCTCCCTAAGTGCACACCCTCTCTAAATGCACACTTAAATTTGGGCCCAAGTATATAGATGACCTCCATAAATGCACTTTTTCTTGATGTTCTCTAAATGCACGTTATTAAAGTTTAGTCCCAAGAGCGTGCATTTAGGGAGGGTTCTCTGTAACTAAAAACTTTTTACAATTGAAGATCACTTGTAGATTCTTCGCAAATGTATATTTCATATAATTACATTTTTAATTAATTGTCATGTTTATTACAAAAATATTTATGAATTATTAAATATGACGTTATTTTGTGTTATTTGTACTTATAATTGGCGACTATTTTTTGAAATGCACACTTATTTGTTAATTTTAAACCGCCGAAAATAAGGAAGAATATGATCAAATCAAGAATTATTTTGTCAATTTGCCAAAAAAGCGGCGACTTAGCCAGATAAATCAATTAAGTTGACTAATACCTAATTGGATGATAACTCGCAGACTGGTTCATTTGACTAGCAAATTTAAATTTTATTCGTATTATTCTGGTGAAAAAAAGAGCAATTTCAAACATCAATAAAATTTTTTTTACCGGATTAATTCATTCATAATTACACTAATTAGGGATTCAAAATTAAAACCAGAAAATAATATTTTATTTGGACATTTTTAACCTGCGCCACTGATTAACCTTAACCAGATGGTTATAAATAACCATAAACGTTACACAATATAAATTTATAATGTAAGGGTTATAACTACGATTATCGAACTATTTGAGTCCATATTTACTAACCTTTACTATTCGATAACGAACAAACACTATCACACAATATTAATCACGTTTTAACCAATTTATCGGCTACACGCAACCAAACACACCTATACACCACTTAATTATATTTGGCATAATTTGTGTTGCTTCGCTAACGCTCAGCAACACCTACAGGGTTCGCTTCGCTCACCCTATAGTCACTTCGCTACGGCTGTCGCCTCCGCTTCGCTCCTTTTTCCTAAACACTCAATTTCAAACTAATCTTAATTCCTAACCCTAACCCTAAACATTAATTATCTAACACTAAAACACAACTACAACGTTACAAATGCCAAAAATCCAGAACGAAAAACATGACACGACGTAACCACGGCGCAGTGAATCACAAAACGAAAACCAAATACAACGTGAAGAAAATAGCGGACGATGAAATATTCTATGAGCCAGAGAATCAAACGACAGCGACTATTAAACTATAACACCGACAATCGACAACTACACTAGAAAGCGATATTAGTATACAACAGCACCAAAATAAACAAAGCCAATAAACGTGAACACGACCCACCACTGAAATACCAGCAAGCAACAACATAGACACCAGTAATGACGACTACACTAAAAGGCAACGTTAGTATACAGCAACACCAAATATGCAAAATTAATAACCGCGAACATGGCCCACCATCGAAATTCTAGCAAACAATAACACCGGCACTAGTAGCGACAACCAAAAGCACCAACAACGGAGACACTGACGGCAACGATCAAAAAGCACCAGTAACGGCAACATCAACGACACTAATGCTACAAAAAGAAGGCCTAATTAGTACTGTAGCAAAAAAAAAAAAAAAGGACGATTGTAAACAAACAAAATATACTTATATGTGGTGATCTGTGTAACCGGCGAAATCAAAATTCAGAATTAACTGGTTATCGTTAACCATTTATTATAATGGTTAACTATAAGGTAGCTGCGCGACGCAGTCGCGCTAAAACCAGGAACGTAAATAACGATTTTGTAATAACTTTTACTGTATTTCGCAAAATGACACAAGGGGTATAATTTCAAATTTTGCCTAGATTAGTGCTCGTACCCGGATAACTTTTTATCCGAAAGATTGTAACCTTTAACAAAATTAAATAACCGGTTTTATATCCTATTCAAATAAAAGGATAACGGTTATATCCGGATAAGATATTTATATGATTGTTGATTTATATATACAGTATTAATACATAAATCAAATAAAGTACTACAATAATAAAGTAAAAAAAATTAGAAAAATAAATAAATAAATAAATAAAAACGAATAAAAATGAATCACTATATGCTCGCCTAAATATTAAATGCTAACTTTTCATACATTAAAAGAATAGTTCTAATATTCATATATATTTAACAATGTAATTAATAATTTTTGCATTCCCTGCGCAGAACACATCCACATTTGTTTTTCGGCAACGGCAGGAATCTGGTCGGGTGTCATGTCTATAAGATAATTACTAAATATTTTAAACAAAAATTTACCTTTTTCGACATAAAAAACTTGCATCCCAAGTTATTCCTATTTTGTTTAGGCATGAGAAGTTCTTCTGTTATGCCAATACAAAAGAATAATGACGAAACAATAAAAGAACGATCTTTATATAAATTAATGAAAAAAAATCAATGTAATTATTAATAAATAATTATTATCAGTAATTTATTACATTGCTGTGCATTTCACAATTATTAAAAATCGAGAAAGAATGAATGTTCATTCAGAATTAAATTCAGAAATGATGTGGAACAAAGTAATTATTATCAGTAATTTATTACATGATCTGCATACAAGATGAAAATCGAGAAAGAACACATGTCAATTCAGAAATGATGTGGAGCAATAAGTAATTATAAGGTAGCTGCGCGACGCAGTCGCGCTAAAACCAGGAACGTAAACACGGTTTTGTAATATGACTTTTAGAATATTATAAAGTTTTCCGTATTTCGCAAAATGATGCATAGGGGTGTAATTTCGAATTTTAGCCTATATTAAGTCAGGCTATCATTTTAAATAATGTCATGGACATTATTATGCAACAATACAGTAATCAGATATAACAATTAAATTAATTCAGAAAAAAGAAAACAAATTTTTATATATGCTGTTACCAAATAAAAGAGCATTATATATTTAATAACTGTCATTTTTCTCCGAGGAAAAAATAATATATTTAAGTACTACGTTTAAACTGATACGCATGAATCAGGTTTAATTTGGCTAGTTTCCTTAAGTGATCATGAAATATCGTCACAGATGCACCAATCAGATCTCTGACTCCCTATGAAATCGTCTATTGCGCACTAACAAAAAAGATTTCCGGTACAAGAAAAGCCCTATTTCGGCATAACTCTAGCCCTAACCATTTGATTTAAAAAATTCGATTGTTTTAGTTAGCGTAAGTCATCTGATTGGTGCACCTGAAAGATTTTTTATGGGTAGCTAACTTCTACGTAGAAATATCCAAAACTTACTAATTTAGTAATACTATATTTGGAAATACCAGATAAGGTACGATGATATGTCAAATTGGATTCTAACTATATTAAAATAAACTTCCCGATTGGTATCATTAAAATTAAACTTATTAAATAAATGATTTTTGGTAAATATTATCTCACAAAACGTGAATATTACGCATATCAAAATATTTGTATCATGTGCTATTCTTAATATTGTTGATCCAAAAATTTTTAGATTTCTTAGAAATTCTATATGGTTTGGAATTTCCAAAATTGTATTTTTTTAAGCTCGTTGCATAAATTACTAAATGCATTCTGGAATTTTCTGCTCAAAAAAACACTTTTTAAATTATTCCGGCAAAGTATATAAGTGAATGATTTTTTATCTTTTATTTTTCATAATCGCACGGAAAAAATAAAATTTGAAAGTGGGCAAAATAAATAATAAACCTAATAAAAATTTGACCTGTCGAATTTTAATTGTTAGAAGGCCTTTACATTATTCAAATCCAATATTTGTAAATTATTTGAATAATCTAGAATATCGTATTCAGCAATTAGAAAATAAGCAATTAAAAACTAAAAGGCTAATAAAAAATGTTGGACAAATTAGAAATAGTAGACAAATTCGAAATGGTAAAATTTGATTTTATTATGTCTCAAAATTACAAATTTCTTACTATGTTTTTAATCTTTTAATTGTCAATCTTTTTCAGGTACTAATTGTGTTATCGTAGTTCTATTTCTTGATCCTGTGACCTACTTGAGATGGTTAGAACATCGCATTCAACAATTAGAAAATCACTTTAAGATTTATTATAAGCTATAATTCAAGACTATATGACCAAATTTTTATTATCATTTATTCTATCTATTCTATTGTGTTTCATTTCATTTTATTATTTTATATATTATGTTTATGCTAATCCTTTGAATTGTAAATATTTGAATATTTATCCAATATTTTTATTATCCATTCTATCACTATCAAAGAAGCATGTTCATGTTACGTCTAATTTATTATTGTACAATTATGTTCATGAAAAAATGTTTACTTAGCATAGTTAATTGTTTAATAAATAACATTTGCAATTAATAATTAGTAATCATAAATGTGTTAGGGTCTTCTGAAGCTAATGTAGCTGGTCTAAATTAGTTTACAGACAAAATTTAGTCAATATAATATATATCTTTTGATGTAAAATATTTAGCTAATAATTTCCGTATACCCGGTACAGCATATTTATAATAATAATAATAATAATAATAATAATAATAAATTAAAATGATAGTATATCACGCGATCGAAAAGAAGAGCGGTCACACAACTTCATACGACTTCATTATAATGCCATCACTTGTAAGACAACGCAAATGAAAATCAGAAGATGGCGCTAAAAGAAGGGCACGGCATACAAAGATCAAAATCAAATACGTTTAATGACATGGAATCTGCATGGAATAAAGAATCATTTAAAAAATATTAGGTATAAAATCAGATATGATGAAGACAAATCCACAGGTGCTTGAACGGAAATTTGCGTGACCCACTTCACCCATCATGAGAGTGTAAAGACGCATGATTATATCATTTTCTAACTTGCATTTTTTCACGTGTATTCTTAACACAAAGTCGACTTGTTTCGGTGGGACCACCAACTGCGATCGTTATTCATGGGATTCATTGCCTTTCTGGCCATCAATTATTTCTTTCATACTTCTGACCAGTGTTTGTCTGAAACGTTTCGGCTCTTGAGTTTCGGTTTCGCCCAAAATCCGAACCCTCCGAAATTGGCAAAACCTAAACTTAACCTAGTGAACTGTATAAAAAACACAATTTAACTTATGCGTATATATAAATGCTACAGAAATTAATTATCTTTGCTGAAAATATTTAGCCACCTATTTTAGGTGAAAACAATGCTACAAGCCGTTATTTATTTCGCTACTTGAAGCAAAAACGAAGCCTTAAATGCATAGCATTACTTAAATTATTGCGTTTTGCAAAAATGATGTGGCCTCTGCCGATCACAGTAGATATTATAAATGAAAAGCAAGTCGTGAAAGAAGATAAAATTGCCGAAAAATTGTCAATTTTGTATCATCAAAATATTCTGATTTTATATGAATTAGCAAAATTATTAACACAAAAAGAATATCAGATGCAATTAAAGGTAGGTAGGCTTTTGTCTATCGTCATACATGTTTGACCTACAAACGTCAAAACTAGGCTCTCAATAAGTGCTTCACTTAATAACTTTACTTAAAAACATTAAGTCTACCAGATAAAGATAGATCCTTTTCCCTTATCGGTGATTAAAATTTAAATAAATATAGGGAAATTTACGCATCGGGACCCAAATTTGAAAATAATTATGAATGAGGGCCCAACTTAAAAATATTATTTATAAAGGCCTAATTTTTGAAAATATTACAAATGCGGGCCCAAGTAGTGATGGGCAAATCCCGATTTTTTTAAAAATCCCGCGCGTGATGCAGGATCCCGCGAGGATCTGCGCAGGATTCGCGGGATCGAGTAGAGAGTTTCTGAATTTTTCACGATTAATAAAAATATATATATAAATCATCCCTAGGAATGTAATTTTCCGTTAAAATAATAATCATTTCATATAAATCTTACTGCATTTATTACAAATAAAAATGCTTATATAGATTTTGCATATCGGTCGATTTGTTTCGACTCCAAAATCAACCAATCATGATTGAGGATTATCAAAGAAATTTCGTACTTAAAATTTATTACAGTACGAATTTTCATAAGAACGGCCTTTTTAACTAACCTTGTCTTTATAATTAAATACGTAGAAAATTATGGCGTTTATATATTTAATTACAAGCCAAATTTGTGTTAAAAAGGTCAGTTTTTTAAAAATTTGTTTCCTCTTTCTTTTCTTCCAAACGGCAAAAGCAATTATCTCTCCTACAATCAACAAAATCTATAATACAAGGAAAGGATGGGGGATAAAAAAATTTTCAGGTGCCGAATAACCCTTTCATTATATGGCTGTACCGAATAACCTACGGTGACGATGGTGAAGTTTCAGGAACAGGTTTCTACCTAACAGGTTTTTGCTTTTTTTACCCATTCATTTACATCATATATGTTGCGTGCATATAAACGTTTTTTGTAGAAAATAAGCAATGAAACTGAAATTCTGCACATAAACATTACTAGGTGCATCTCATAGTACTATATTTATCTATATGTTTAACCAAGCATCGCTTTAACAGGTTTTTCTCTCGATTAAAGTGCATGAAGATCACTATAAAAAATGTTTTTTATTATTGTCTTTAGGAATTGCACTAACTAAATAAGTCTGTTATGATCTTTTTTTTTTTATTACTACTTTACTAGAATTCAAAAATATGCAAGTGGATATACTACCTCGCAACTCAGGTTTTGCCCTAATGCGATGATCATAGCAAATTTAATAAACACATAATTATCGAAATTAAAGTAAATTGTTAAATTGTCGATAATAAAAATGTCGACCAGTATATCATTTCGGTATAATCTTATACCGGCCGGAAATTTTATTATCAAAAACTACATTTTATTGTCGAAAAATAATTATCGAAATTTGTCACAAAATTCATCACGTGTCCTACTACGTAATTGCAAATCAGCTGTAAGTATCTGAATCTATACTACAAGGATTGATGCATAAGCTGAGACGGGGTATGCTCCCAGGAATAACAACTATAATTGCCCCGGTATTGCCGTCATCGGCTGAATTGTTATGCCGGTGGTCTCCCACACTGCATTAAGCAGGCTGACTTTGAGTTAAAGAGTTGGGAGGGTTTGGCAGATTTGTCTGTACCGTGTTTCTTATTATGCCAGATCCTTGCAATCGATTAGTGTTTGACAGTGCCCGAATAAGCAATTAATTAAAATTTTGTGTTTATCTGACTTCATATGCTGATTCACGCAAGATTGGCATATCTGCGCTCTCGATTAGGACTAATGGCTGTATTTCTGTGCCTGACCGGTTCGTTTCTTGCATATTCCTGCTTAGCTATCGTTTCGATCTGTTGATTTCTATCAACTGACAAAAAAAAAGCGGGCAATTTCAAGAAGAGTGAACCCAGTGATGATCGAATTGTATCACCCTTGATATAATTATATATAATTTTTGATTGGCCAAAAAGTAAACAAATATATGAAATCAGATAATGCTGAAATCCATGTAACCCATATCCAAATCTTGTATAACCAATTAACACTAAGTAATCAAAACAATCAAATGCTATCCCTTAAACCATCCAGCGGGCAAATTTGCCTGCTAAAATCTTGGGGGTTTTTTTTTTATTTTTAAATGATTGTACTGGATTTTCCTAAGCATTTTTACACCTTTTAGAAGCTAGAATTAAAGTATACCACTTTGCAGATCAACTTGTGATTTTATATTATGTGGTAGTGGTATATCACAAGAATATGCGTGCTAGTAGTACACGATTCTCTATTAATCACTATTAATTTACTATTAAAAAAATCAAAAAAAAATCAAAAAAAATTATGAATAAGTCCCCACATTTTATATAATGATATTTCATCTATATCTGTAATATTCAAAGCTGAATTATTAGAGCGATTGAGAAGCTTTGACCCAATAAACATTCCTTAACAAAAATGCAAAATATTTCGTGAAATTTTGCTTGCGATCTTTGTTTGTGTCACATGGCATGTGCAATGACGTACTATTGTATTGTCACATGCATTGTGTTCCCGGGAGTTACTCTAATCAATTTTGGTTAGTCTTTCAACAAAAAAAAAATTTTGCCATATGTTTACTTTTCTTCCAATTATTTTAGCAGGCTAATTTGCCCGCTTAACTCAAACAGTTTAAGGGATAAGCTGCCAGAGGCAAAAAGCGTTTATAAAACCACTAACAAAAAAATATTTTTACCTTGGGGTTAGGGTTAGGGTAAGGGCCAACTTTTGATATAGCTAGAAGGTCTTTTATATATAGAATCAAGTATCCAATCAAAATTCTCAGGTGATTATATCGAGGGTGACACGATTCGTGGTTATCACTGGGTTCACTCTTCTTAAAGTGTCCCAAAAAAGCTCTGTAAATGTTTTTTTTATGGTGAATTATGATAATTTCAAAGCAAACCAACCCATCCCAAAACGTGATCAGATTGTGTGAAAAAATTTTTTTGTAATCAATCTATGAATTATGATAATCGTTCAATAAATCACCAGGGTGTATGAATTTTAATTATTTTCACTTTAAAGATGATTTTCAAGATAATTAACCGTAATCATTTATTCGTTTAATAAATTACGGCGTGAGTACGAATTTTATTCTGTTCACTTTAACGATTATATTTCAGGAGAATGCATGATTTAACTATAATCATTTAATCATTCAATAAAGTATCAGGATAGTATGAAGTTTATCATAATTCTTTTCACTTTAACGATTGTATTTCAGCACAATGTATCATTAACCATAATTATTTAATCATTCAATATAATCATCAGGGTGAGCACGATGTTTTATGTCATCTAATCATTCAATAAATCATCAGGGTGAGTACGATGTTTTATGTCATCTAATCATTCAATAAATCATCAGGGTGAGTATGATGTTTAATTCTGTTCACTTTGATGATTGTATTTCAAGTCGATGTATGATTAATTATAATCATTTATCATAATCGAAAAGCATTCACGTTACATGACGCACAGTATTTATTTGGACTAAGCCAGAAGCTGGAGGTGCTTTTATTGAAATTTCGGCAGAATCATGATTGAGAAGCAAGTGACTAACCTGTGTCAGCCAGAACAGCAATGACAAACAATCGTAATTGCACTGGGAGTCGCCATAGGATTGAAGCCAGTGAATTTATTCCACCTGCCGAAGCAAGCCGGCTGTAAGTGAAGAAATATGCGTTAAGAAATGTACAATAGAGTCACGTTTATCTTCATCTTGGAGCGGGTTGCGCAATTCACGCGAATTTCAGTTCAAGCACCTTCAGACCTGGCTACATCGTACCAATTCTTATACTTGATACCTTCCAATTCTTAATTCCATGCATATACATTGGCATATACTAACATTATTTGTCATTACCGTCCCCTTCCTCTGCACCATTTTCTGATTATCAGATGCATTGTTCTTACCTGTAATGGTTCTTTTCGATCAAATAATCTCCTATCACTTTGCATTAAATTGACTACCGAAATAATCCTTTAACTCCGGAGGCACGGGCTAATATGCTAGTTAAGAAAAAGGGAAAACATTTTGTTGGACTACAGCCAAATTTGTAATTACTTCTATTTTGGCTTCCAACTCTTTATAATTCTGAGTTATTTCGGTCATGTCCTCTTTTAATTCCTGTGTAGTTTTTTTTCAACTCTTCACAATCCTTTGGCTTGCTTGACAGCTTCGGTAATAAATCTCTCATTACTCGCTTGAAGTATCTATCTGTTCTAGTTTTACTATGCCACCTTTCACTTTTGGCCCTATGAAAAAAAAATTTTCGGAAAAACATGGAAGCTGAACACGGAAACATACGTAAAAATATGTAAAAAATACGTAAAATGTACACTTTCCGTGTTTTTGGACAGGGAAATACACTGTATTTTGAAACACAGAAAAGATATTCCGTGTTTTAGAAAATACGGAAATACGGTGTGTTTTCCTGTCCAAAAACACGGAAAGTGTACATTTTACGTATTTTTTTTACATATTTTTACGTATGTTTCCGTGTTCAGCTCCATGTTTTAGGGTGGATATTTACGCTTAGCCAATGAACTGTTATTTTTCACTTCTTTCTAGTTCATTTTTCAAGTCAGTAATCATTTCAATTTTTAGCCAGTTCCAAGGCCACGCAAAGTTGATTTTTCATTTTGCATTACATGGATTTCAAAATTCGGAGATGGATGGACGGATTTTTTTTTTAATTTACTGCAAGTTGTTTATACGTTAATTTTTCATTTTGCACAAAAATGAATCAAAATTGACCGGCAGTCATACACCAGATGAAAAGAGCGTAAAAAATAAATGTCAAAAATCGAACAATTGGACAATTGGGATTAAAAAAAAAAAAAATTAAAAAAAAAATTAAAAAAAAAAATTTATAAAATATTTTTAACTTCGCATTTGTTTGTTTGGCATCGGGGTCTAAATTATCGATAATAGGAATTAAAAAAAAAACTTAGTAAGAAAATACCTAATAGCATAAGTTTCAGCACTGCCTTTCTCTTTGGCAATATTGTTATTTTGCCCCATATCTCAAAATTAAAGGTTAATTGTTCGTTGGGATTTTTGGAATTAGTTAAGATGGCTCGTTTGCATTATGTAACAACTCAATCTTTTTCAGTTCTTTCTATGCTAAAAACATCATCAAAAGTAGGTTTTCTGTAAGTTCGAGACATAAATTGAAAGTATTAAAATTTCTTGTAAATTACTAGCAAAAAATTAAAATTTTGCTTGCCAATTTTGATATTTTCAGGGTTTGTGTAATTAATATATTATGACTATTTGGGTTTATCAATGCTGGTAAAAGTTTGCTCCCATTAAAATCGTTTGATCTGAAGTATTTGCAAAAAATATTTTAGTTCACCGAAATTTGCCAAGGTAATTTGTTGTCTTTACCAATAAGACTGTTGCAATCCATGACTCAATTAGATTTATCATTATTATTTTTTTTGAGGTTTCGACAGAGTATTTTTATAAAATTTTGGATTATTTATTGCTGGCAAATAATTAATTAGCATAAAAAAAAAATTAACATAGAATGTTAAAGAGATTGATTACTACAATTTTGACTCTACAAAACTAGACAAACTATAAAAGCCTTGGATAAATAGTTATGGCGCAAAAATTTGTAGGAACGGTGATTTATATCCAATCTGATTATAAGATCATACAAATCAAAGTGAAATTTATGAGAAAGAAGCATAAATTTGCTATAGAGCTATTTTATATTGCAAATGTTAATATTTATTATTATTGCTCAATCAGCTGACTTTATATAAAAAAACTGAATGACTTTATTTACAAATCTGAAAAACATATGGGATAAGGGCTCACTACCCTTATTGGCTCTAATATACATAATCACATTTTCCACCATAGCGACATGCATTCATCACAACAGCAAACTAAATGGACACCAATGATGCCTTCATATAGAGGGAAAACCGTCGAATCTTCTCATAGCTGAAAAGAGAATTGGTAACGTGTTTCTGCCGATATGAGCGAGGTTCATTCTTATGGTCCTTGCACTGCCACTTGCAGCCGTGGAGCCAATACAACAACTGGTCCTTGCACTGCCACTTGCAGCCGTGGATCCAACTACCTTTGGTCCTTGCACTGCCACTTGCAGACGTGGAGCCAGGTACAAAACAGGTCCTTGCACTGCCACTTGCAGCCGCGGAACCAAACAAAACATCAGGTCCTTGCACTGCTAACGCAGCCGTGGAGCCTGGCATAACAAAAACATCAGGTCCTTGCACTGCTAACGCAGCCGTGGAGCCTGGCATAACAAAAACATCAGGTCCTTGCACTGCTAACGCAGCCGTGGAGCCTGGCATAACAAAAACATCAGGTCCTTGCACTGCTAACGCAGCCGTGGAGCCTGGCATAACAAAAACATCAGGTCCTTGCACTGCTAACGCAGCCGTGGAGCCTGGCATAACAAAAACATCAGGTCCTTGCACTGCTAACGCAGCCGTGGAGCCTGGCATAACAAAAACATCAGGTCCTTGCACTGCTAACGCAGCCGTGGAGCCTGGCATAACAAAAACATCAGGTCCTTGCACTGCTAACGCAGCCGTGGAGCCTGGCATAACAAAAACATCAGGTCCTTGCACTGCTAACGCAGCCGTGGAGCCTGGCATAACAAAAACATCAGGTCCTTGCACTGCTAACGCAGCCGTGGAGCCTGGCATATCAAAAACATCAGGTCCTTGCACTGCTAACGCAGCCGTGGAGCCTGGCATAACAACAGTTTCACTTGCTTGACTTCTGCGATAGCAAAGAAAAAGATACCTCTTCTTCATCAAGACAATCAGCCTTAAATATTCTTCTCATTGTCCCATACCCCTGTACCGATCTATAAACATAATAATGTGAATTTCTGAAAATCATATGCTAATCCAACATTACCTGTAAATACAAGTTTCAAAATATAACGACAATAGTCAAAGAATAACCATAAAAGGATACATGAAAAACCTGTAATATGCCTGATCATAAAGTCATCTGATTTCGCAATAATGATCGCCCTGTCACTCCGTTGACAGGCTTTTCATTATTATTGCTCAATCAGCTGACTTTATACAAAAAACTGAATGACTTTATTTACAAATCTGAAAAACATGTGGGATAGAAGAGGATCGTTGGCTAGCAAAACCCATCTTTCTAGAAAACTGCAACTTTGCTGTTCCAACAGACCTCTATAACATCACTGATTTGCTGTCGCAACCTCCTATAGCCTGTATCTGCGTCAAAGATAAGCTGCTTCCATTGCAGCTGTTGCGCCACCAATCCTAGCTGTAAATCTACCCTTCACTCCTGCATTACTTGCTACGCTTTTGACAATAACACCAACTGCCCCAACTGTCAATTTGTTTTCCCTGCTTTGACAGAAAAAGAGTCTCATTCTCTGTAGTCTTTGGCCTGGACGACGCATGGTTCTCAACCCAATAACTACCAAAGCGGCATTACATATCCAATAATCCTTATTCATAAACTGTGGCTTCTTGTCAACGAACTGTCTTAAGGCAGAGACTGTTAGAGGGTCACAGGGTCATCTTGGTTCCTTATCTTTCTTATATTCTTTTACTAACGCTTCGGGCAGCCTTCTTTTCCAAGGTCAGTTTCGTCCAACTCCCAGCATGCATCGTGCGATTCGTAGACATACTCAACGTTATGTACGAAAATACTACTTGCTCTATACAGTTTTTTAATGTATTTAGGTTTCTTTATGAATTTTTTTTTTTTTTTAAAGCGAATTGAAATGTATATGGTGGAAACGATAGAGCCAGCCTCTACAAGGCGAGCGATGGCGAAGAAAAAGATACCTCTTCTTCGTCAAGACAATCAGCCTTAAATATTCTTCTCATTGTCCCATACCCCTGTACCGATCTAACAATAAAAATCAAATGCTAATCCAACATTACCTGTAAATACAAGTTTCAACATATAACGACAATAGTCAAAGAATAACCATAAAAGGATACACTGATCATAAAGTCATCTGATTTCGCAATAATGATCGCCCTGTCACTTCGTTGACAGGCTTTTCAGATAAAAACTACAAAAATTAGACGTGGTTACAGGAACCGCATCTAATCAGGCCAATCAAATTCGAAGATCAGGTGTAACGTTACACATTTGGTAAGAATCAAAACAAACGTTCGTTTTGCCAAAAATTGCTTCTAACTCAAAATTTCGCATAGGAAACTACCTTTCGGGTTCTAACAAAAAAATTCCTTGCTAAATTTTAATAAAATCATGACCTTCTCTAAACCCTAGCCTCACACTAACCCTAACCTTAATTATACTTCGCTATGATCATTGATTACTCGATTTTTGCATGATATTATTTACGGTTATAAAATTTATCTGTAACCTACGGTTACAAAACAATTAATCCAAATTAGAATAGCATCGTTATTGGATTAATCATGAGACCGACAATTTTTTTGTTCCATGACTATGGTGCTCAAAAACCTTTGGACTTCATCACAAATTGACGTACTAGACGTAAGTTTAAAATTATATAGATTAAAATGTAACATACTCAAATTTAATAATACAAGTTTAATAAAGGAGGCAAAAATATTAAATTTATTTTTTTTTTTTTTTACATGGCTTATTAGCTTTTTTTTACAATTCAAAATTTTAAATATGATTGCGTATAACTTTTAGATGTCACTTTCAAACTTTAGTCAATAAAAATTGGCGTATGTACATGTATAGTTTGTGGTTGAATTAATTTTACGGTTACGGCATTGTCATATTTTTTGCCGTAATTTCTGTGAGCCGTAAAGCCGTAATGCTTTCACCACGACAACGTGCTAACACGCTATCGTGTTATGAAGAATTTATGAAAAGGGGCGATCATATGTAATCATTAAGTTTACACAAACATTTAATGAATTATACAGTACAAAAATTGAAGTGAAAGTTATCTATGCTAAATTCTAATGTCACAATTGCGAATTTGTGACACTAGCATCACCAATCTAAAAAATTTCGCTTACAATACAGTACCAGCATTAGCAGTAGGGTCTAGTGTGTTTTTGTTTTGATTTACGTTACACCTGATAGCGAAATTTTT
The DNA here is from genome assembly GCA_003550325.1 of Gigaspora rosea. Taxonomy (NCBI): domain Eukaryota; kingdom Fungi; phylum Glomeromycota; class Glomeromycetes; order Diversisporales; family Gigasporaceae; genus Gigaspora; species Gigaspora rosea. The sequence goes on from QKWP01000108.1 coordinate 121,067, forward strand.
AGGATGGTGACGCTAAGGGGCTATCAGAAACGTAGCTTTTGTATCACCATGACTAAACATCTTTGGACAATAATAATATGTTCTAATATGACGAACTTAAGAAAGAAGTTCGTTATATTGTATTGTGTTTTAAAAAAAGGCTATTGGGTTGACTGCATGTACTGATACCGACCGAAAACTATATCATAGAAAACTGCATTTACCACGCAACCTTCTATTCGAAAAAAGTTGTTTTGGTGTCATGCGACCCTGTTAAACATAAAATAACGCCTAATATAACTAAATTCATCATTACGGCGTGACACAGATATTATTTCGTAATAAAATTGATCACATTTTCATGTTTGGGGCTTTTAACTCTCAAGCAAGCGTGCCATAAACAAAATAGTTATATCTTTTTCCGCAACTATTCATGTCTCACAATTTATATAAATATCCCACTGATAGTTTATTCATTCAAGAATAAAGCGCCCTTTCAATTTTCATAGAATAATTATTTTCCGTAAGGTATCTGTACTTTACCTGCCCAATTGCAGTAATTTTTTTGGTTGTTAGTAACATGCAACCATAGATGGATGATAAATTAAAACAAGTGAGTTAATTAAACTATACGTTTAGATTATTACAATATACAATACAAAATTTATATAACATTAATTTTAGGTTATTGAAGTCGTTCGTTATATAACTGATAATCCAAATTACATTGTGAAGGTCATTGGTTTTGTCAGCATTGGAAATGCAAACATCGATTACAATGTTCAAACGTAGAAGAATGAACCACAATGCCAAACTGAAATACAATGCCTATCTAAGTGGACATGCAAACACGAACCAGCATGTAATAATAGGTCGCAATGCCAAAAAAGATGGATATGTCGACACAATCTTGTGTGTCAAAGCAAATGGTATTGCAGAAAAAATTGGAGATGCTTACCGGTACATCCAATACGGTGCCGAGATTTATGGGATGTAAGTACAGCTGGACTGAAGAATATGAGTCTGGCAATGCCACCACATTAGGAAATGTCAAACAAAATTTGAATGTCAAAAAAAGCCACCACATGAAAAATGGAAATGCCCACACAGTCCCGAATGTTATAACAAATGGAAATGTCAAAACAAATGGCAATGTCAACATAAAGAAAAATGCGACATGTCGAATCCTCTTTTGAAATGGAAATGCCAAGAAAAGTGCCAACACAGATGCCAAAATAAAAAAAATTTAAAGAAAAATCTCAAGCAATGTTTCAACAGCCTGTGCACCAATATATTGATGAATGGAAATGTCGACACCAATGTGAAGATTTAAGAGAATGTTTAAGAAAATGGGAATGCCCTCATGAGTTTGAATACATTAATGAAAAAAGAAAATGCAAGGATAAATGGAAATGTCGAACCCGATGGTGGCATTGTCAACATACGCAACCATGTAATGGGTGTCAATATAAATGGGATGAAGAAAAATGAATGGAATTGTGAACATGGAGTAAATGGAGTATAATGCCAAAGTAAATGGCAATGTTTAAGTGATCCAAATTACAGAAACAAATGGCAATGTCAAAACAAATTAACAATAAGTTATAGTCAAGGTGAACTTAAAGCATGTTTAAAGAAAACTCTTCAGCCTAACCAGTTATATGACTTTTTCACTCGACAATGTAATGAGTGCGAGAAAAAAGGTCTAATTACGAGTTTTTTGCTGTACACAGGGTCGACAAAAACCTTCAAGGTAAATCAAATCTCATAATGACTTATAATTATGAAATGCAAAAGATCTAAATACTCTACCTAAAATTACTCTAACAGCGTGAAATTATTTGTCATTTGGTATGGGCCAAAGCTAAAGGAGATGTATTTTACAGAGTGTTTGGTAGGTGGAAATGCAATGAATCTCATGTTTGGGACAGCTCCTATGCATGGATAACATAGAGGTTGTAACTGATTAAACTCAGTCCTGTTGTAGTTTACACCCGGTTACAACCTCTAATTTAACATTTAACTCAAGGTTGGTTAAGTTGTTAGTCGATCCCCTCAAATAAATCAAATTATTTAGTTTATTAATTGTATAATTTAGTTGCTGAGATGAATATAATATATAAATAATACCAACTTGTATGATATATATATGTTATGTGTTGCTCATTGATACTTGTCTGTCAATTCGAATCTACATGTGTCATTTTAAATTTTAACCGACCATCGAATGATTTATGTCACTTGATGATGCTATTAATTATATTGATATCAATAAAGCAGCTTTGATGAATTACTTATATCATGTAACTTATAACACAAAAAAAAAATTTTACTGAGAATTTCTGAATTATAAAAAATGGCGTATTTCAGACCCTCATTTCGTGAAATAATTAAACTTTTTAATGACAAAGATTATTAAAAATGAAATAAACCTTGACTAGGATGTTTAGGTTGGTTTAGGTTCGGTTTTTGGTTTGGAACCTTTAGGTTCCATTTCAAAAACCTACGAACCTGGTTTTTAAAAAGTTCCGATAACTGGTTCCAAAACCTGGTTCTGAACCTGGTTCCTGAACCTGGTTCGAACCTAAGAACCCAAAATCTATTATAAATCTAAGAAACTAAGCACCTAAGAACGAAAAACCCACCATGAACCTAAAAACCTATTATGAGCCTAAGAACCTAGGTTCCAAAATTGGAAACTGATTTTTAAGAACCAAGTCCTAAAACCAGGTTCTTAGGTTCTGGACTAGGAACTTTACTATCCATACAAATGCCCATGCCTATCTAACGCAACCTGTGCTAATCCAGTCTAATTTTCTTGTAGGGTTATTGTGTACTGCATTATCACTCTTTTTGATTTAGTTGGACTTGATCTTTATCTGTTATATGATTTTTTGTGAGATCTATGAATTCCATGATCACAATATAAATAGTTACCTAAAATTTTATATTTCAAAATTCTTTCATTACATTTTTTGATTTTATTAAATTAATTAAATGTGTTCTTGTAAATATAACAAATTTAAGTAGTTACATTTATTGATCAATCTAACTAAATTGAAAAGAGTGATAATAAGTTCTGTAACAGAATAGCAAGTTTGATAATATATGCATATAAATAATAATAAATGCTATAGAGTTTAAAATTAGCTAAGCAAAATAATAATATTGGCCTATAATCAATATAATTCATTGGAGTATTGCCTATACCAGGAGCGGAGTATTAAATATGAAGTATATGGTTTACAGGCAAGTTAGATGACTTCCGCAATCTTTGGCATCTGATTGGATAAAAAATCCTTGTGACTTTTTGTAACACCCCAAACAATACTAAAAAAGGTTATTAAAAGAAATTGCAAATATAATTGGTAAAAAAAAATTCTTAACCATAATATTGATGTTGCAATGAAGTGTATACAAGGAACAAGGGGTCTTAGCTGGGACGGGTCTGGCCCGGGTCAGAAAAAACCCGGGTCGGGTCAGACCCGGGTCAGAAAAAACCTGATTCGGGTCAGACCCGGGTCAGACCCGCGTTAATGATGGGTGACGCATGACGAAACCATTTCATTGCAAAAATAAATAAATATTCATCTGATAAAAAGAACTTCGTACGTACGTACAATTTTTACAGGCAAAATTCTCGTGATCTAGTGATCGGTCTGCATCATAATTAAACCTAGGTGCAACACAAACGATGCGCTTGATTCTGATTGACTATCGTATACGTAACCTGATCGTCAGCAATTTGACCTTATCGTACTACGCGTGATTTTGTTTTTTTTTTTACAATCGATTATCGCTATCGTTATTATTATTATTCAAAAAAATGCTAAACTATCTCTTTCTATATCGAATTAATAAATTATACTTCCGTTTAAGTTCACTAATAAGAGGTTTATTTTAGAGGAATATTTCCTACGTTTTAAGTTCATTAATAAGAGGTTTGGTTTAGAGTTTTCTGTATAGAATTATTTAAAATTGCGTTCGTTATATTCAGATTTTTCTTTTTTTTTCTTCTTTAAATTGAGCTAATTTAATATAATTTGTTCATTTGTTTTTTGGGAATCGACTATACTTCTAATTAATACATTCAAAATTGTAAAATTATACAATTGAAGAGAGCTAATAATTAATTTAGCCGAATGCGACCATAATTGTATTTTTAAAAATCTTCGCTAAATTAATTATTAGCTCTTTTTACTGTAATTGCATGCTTTTAAATAACATTCTGGGATTTTACTTCGATTATATGCGATATTTTTTGGTTCATCAATACAGAAAGAGGTTTGTTTTAGAGAAAATCAACTCTACTAATCGGTTATATTTATTTATTATTTACACACTAATTATTATTATTATTATTATTATTATTAGCTGCTATTATCGCCATAATTAGTTCGTATTTTAAAATCTTATTAAATGTTCCAAAGAAAGTTCCAGTGGATAAGCTAAATTTTGGCCTATCATTTGTTTTTGGCTCCACGGCTGCAGTAGCAGTGCAAGGACCTGTTTTGTATTTGGCTCCGCGGCTGCAAGTGGCAGTACAGGGACTAATTGTGTATTTGGCTCCGCGGCTGCAAGTGGCGTGCAAGGACCAGTTGTTGTATTTGGCTCCTCGGCTGCAAGTGGCAGTGCAAGGACCAGTTATTGTATTTGGCTCCGCGGCTGCAAGGGCAGTGCAAGGAAAATAACCCAGGTTTAACCCGGGTTGGGTTGGGTTGAGTCAGACCCGGGTCAGGTTTGACATGAAGCGGGTCAGACCCGGGTCGGGTTTGGCACGAGGTGGGTCAGACCCAGGTCGGGTTTGACATGAGGTGGGTCAGACCCAGTCGGGTTTTGACCCAAGTGGGCCTGACCCGGTTCAGGCCCAAACCTGACCCAACCCGACCCATTGTTACGCTTGAAAAATTAAAATTTTTCTTTTCCGATAGCTCTATCGGTATCCTGTGATCAAATTATGTTGATCAATCTGAACTCTTGAACCATAAACCCTGATCATCAATTTGATCGATGACCGATTGACATACGAATATTCTTTTCTATTTCTTTATTTGTTAATATATACATATCTCTTTTATTTCCTATTTTGTTATACGTATACATATCATTTCTTATTACTTTATTGGGATATCATACTAAGAATTGGATCGAAGTCTATTATAGATATGATAATTGATCAGAAGATGGATTGACTGTCATCATCCGACCTCCGATTACACCAACACGCTTGAATAAGAAGTCTTCCGTATGTGTCTCATAGCGACACTTGATTATTTAGCCTATCTCGAATGCCCCGAGGCATTCAAATATTTTCAGGAATCTGCTGATATGTTTCAAAATTTCATCTTCGCAGTCAGAACTTTTAAATAAGGCAAAGGCGTGGTTGAAACTAATGTGATTAATGAAGGGATTGGTGTTGAAAAGAATTGAATGATTCTAAAAATAAGTTGACCGCAGATAAAAGTTTTCTTGAATAGACTACTGTAATTAATTTATGTATCTAGAAACATGTATTTAAAGGCTCAAATTCTGCCTTCAATAAAGACTTCAGACTTCGATCTGATTCTTTGTTTAATAATAACCTTGACCCTATATAAGTTAGTAGGCATTTCAAAGCTGAAGGCAACTTATATCCACTTTTATTATCGAATTCTCATCACTGCTATTAACGTTACGCTGCTGTATTGTTTATTGTTTTATTAGTTATTTTATTTATTGTTTGATTATTTTTACACTGCTGCTGATACACATATCGACATACCGATATTTGTTTATTTTATTGATCATACATTTAAGACTATAGATAAATTTATTTCACTGCTGTATTGTTTAATTGTCTCTGCTAATTAACGATTGATATCATTAGATAACCCCTTTGTTTAATTATATACTGATTCATCCCTTTTTAACCCTTACACATGATTCAACTTCTTTTACGCCAAAGTACTTTAACTCCTTCATAATTCTCTCTCTGGACTTCTCTGCTGATTAACTCGTAATTATTGTTCACTATCCCAATAGCTCTACCGGCGGGTCTGATATCTCCCAACCTGATAGTAACATTTGGTGCCGATTGTGTAGAATTTTACGCCGCACTTCAGATTTCATCAATTTTGAACGTTTATGAATAATTTTGAACAACATTTTCGAAATATCCGAAACCATGACCTTTATCATTATTTCTTTGGGAAGACTCCACAGACCATTAACTATCTTGTTAAACATTATCTTGACGAGTCATGTATAGTTTGTTTTTCTCCTGTAAAAGACCTTTCTCCACAGTTTCGAAACTTTTGGACTTGGTATAGTGCTTCTTTTACCGCCCTCCAGTACTCCCAATACGCTGTATGTCGATTTGAAAAACTTGTTGAACTTGGACTTGAGAATATTCCTGATAGATTACTCCTTCGGTTCATTTTTGTTTTCGATACGTTGGAGCCAAAGATTTCCCTACCCTTGTAACTAGGTTCTTAACTATATATCAAGAGACCCATAGATTTAATCAAGATATCCTTAATAATCCTGATATTCCCGAAGAAGACACAGAAGAAATCGAATCTGCTGATATGGATCACGACAATTTCAATGAAGATCTTGATAATTTTTTGGCTGACAATGATGACAATGAGAACATTAAAGTCCCTTAACCCCAAGTTCCTATCGCTATTGTTAATCCTATTGCTGATGGTCTACCTGACCCTATGACCCTTCTTGCATAGCAAATCAGAAATCTCTTTATTCAGTTGCAAGCTGCCCCAGTACCTCAAATTAATATACCCACCATTAATATTCCTGCGCAGCATCGTGAGTTGAACTTGGTTCACTATCCTGAATTTTCAGCCGGTGAACAGGATCTGATTTCATGGTTGGAAGATGCGGAGAAAGCTTTTGAAGCCAACCAGGTGCAGGACGCCAGAAAAATTCTGGTGATTGTACCTAAGCTTAAGGGTGCTGCCGCCACTTGGTGGGTCACTAATCAGGCTCAGCTGGCCCCTATTGATCGATGGAATGACCTCTCAACCTTGATATAAGTTTTCAACTATCTTTCATAGCCTACTTCAGAACACCGGCCCTTGAGAGTAAATGGTTCACTCAACTCACCCAGAGGAAACAAGGGATGAGTGAAGATGTCGATTCTTATCACGTGGCTGTTGAAGAATTGCTCCACCGTGTTGAAGCTGGTGGACATCGATATCCTGATAGTGCAAAAGCCCAAATGTTTATTAATGGACTTCATCCTGAACTTTCTACTTCAGTAGCCCATTTTTACCTAACTCTCTAACTGCTGCATATGAACGTGCTAAAGCGTTCAAAAATTCTTTTAAACAAAACCCTAATTATTATAATCCTTATTTACCTGCTTCCACTTGTGTACCACAGCAACCAGTTCTTGTAACCTCCTCTTCGACAACTGCTCCTCTAGTCCAAGCTCCAACTAAAACCGAAGAAGCTATTGTTAAGCTTGGAGAAGCCTTTACAGCCATGGCAGCCCAACTTAATGAAAATAAAGAAGCGCCCCGCCGAAATTGGAATTCACAGCCCCGATATCCCTGTTATCGATGTGGACAGACCGGACATTACGTACGAAACTGTCCTCAGCTCGCCCCAACTAATAATTCTGGAGCTGTGGCTACTGGTAGCAATGCGATTCCTGTGAACCAGAACAATCAGCGTCGACCCAACCCTCCAGCCCCTGTCAATAATGGTGGAAACGGTCATGATAGTACTGTGCCAAATAATGCTCACACTTTTTTGAACCTTCATGCAGATGACCGGATGTTCATGGTAGGAGAAGAAAATGAACGGCCCAGCCAATTTACCCAGCTCAAGAGACGACGGACTGCAGAAGGTTCGGTTCAAGAAGGTCAAAGAGAAGAAACTGCGCACCCAACCGAGACAGTGATGAACCCTCCATCCCAGACCAAGACCAATCGGGCTCTGATTGTCCGAAAAAAGAAGATGCTAGATGATCCTCCGCAAATATTGGCCCTTGTACCCCATACTCCATTGTAGCCGTATCCGAGACAAAACGGCCAATACCACTTTCGGACAATTACTCCGGTCGGTTGCTGCGATGTGCACACAATTGGTTCAAGAGCTCCGGAAGAAGGTTACCACCAAGAGGAAGTCTCGGACTTTTGTCAATCTACAACCAACCCCTAACTCTACAGCCTTGTACTGTGATGCAGTTGTTTATAACAAAATTATTCCACTCATAGTAGATAGTGGTTCTTCCGGAAGTGTTGTCTCTTCTCATTTATTAAGTGAACTAGGTGTTAAAGTCGAAAGGCCTTCTACTGTCAATATGTTTAATGTTCATAGTTAAAGCAAACGTGCTATTGGAGAAATTTCTAATTTTCCATTTTTTGTGAAGGAAGTAAGGATTCCAATTGATGATGTGTTACAGACGCTTTGTCATATAAAGCCATAGTTGGAAACGACTGGTTATCCAAAGTCCAGGCAAAAATAGATTATAATGCTTCAGAAATGGCTCTACATTGGGAAAATGAAGAAATTATAGTTCCGGTAGAATTTCGCTGAATACAGCATAACCCCATACAAGATAACCATAACCCAAAAACTGGAAATGAAAAGGAGGAAGAGGACAGAGATGAATTCGAAATAGAAAAAGAAGAGGAAGTTGAGGATGAGTACGAAGAAGAAGAGTTAGAACAACGGCTGTATGGATTTTCAGAAGAATAAGACATTTCATACATTTATAACCCTTCGGATTTTACTTTAAATTCTGATGAACAGCTTCCTCCTGTTGACCCTAATGATACTCCTATCGGCCCTCCTGAACTTCACCCGATTATTATGATGATTCGGACAAAGAAGATACTGTTTAATATACAATGTTGCACCTGAAGGACGGGGTGTTCACAAAGCTTGGTGGGAAATGAACAGTGACGATGACTATCAGAATAACAATGATGAGTACATTTCCGAGTATAAGGAAGAAAGTTTCAAGGAAGGCCAAAAGTTTTTCTTTAATGAACATTTCGAGTCAACTCCCGAAATAGATATTAGACCAATTGAAGAAGAAGCTCGAGATGATATGCAAGTGCTTATTCTTGAACATAGAGACCTTTTTGCTTGGACTCCGCAGGATTTAGGAAGAACTAGTTTGGTCACACATAAAATCTTTACTGCTGAAGCCCCTTCGGTTAAACAAAAGGCATATCAGACCTCACCGATGGAAAAAGATTTTTTGAAAAATGAAATTGCCGATATGCTGGTGGGCAATATTATCTGACCTTCATCCAGCACTTGGTCTTCCCCCATGGTATTGGTTAAACAAAAGGATAAAATTCGATTTTGTATCGACTATAGGAAGCTTAACACGGTAACCAAAAAGGATAATTATCCCTTGCCGATTATTAATGACCTTCTCGATACCCTCAAAAATTCATCCTAGTACACATTCCTGGACTTAGCCAGTGGATACTGGCAGATAGAGATGGATTCTAAGGACCGAGAAAAGACAGCCTTCATCTGTCACTTGGGGAACTTTTGAGTTTAAAGTTATGCCTTTCGGCTTGACGAATGCTCCGGCCACATTCCAACGTTTAATGGATCAAATTTTTTAAGGTATCAATGGGAAATTTGTCGTTATATATCTTGATGATATTAATATGTTTCATCAAGTCTTGATGAGCACCTTCAGTACTTAAAGGAAGTTTTTAAACGTCTCAATGAAGCTGGTTTAAAATTAAATCCCTGTAAGTGTCACTTTGCAAAAAGGGAACTTAAGTTTCTCGGGTATATCGTTAGTGCCCAAGGAATTTCGACTGACCCTAAGAAAGTTGAGATGGTCCGAAATTTCTCGCCTCTACGACCCTCTGGCAACTCCGTAGATTTTTGGGTTTAGCTTCCTACTACCGTAAATTTATCGAGGATTTCTCAAAACTTGATGCCCCTCTTAACCTTCTTCTGAAGAAAGGAGAAAATTATATTTGGACCCCATTACAACAAGAAGCATTTCAATAATTAAAAGAAAAAATAAAATCAGATCCTGTACTTGCTTATCCAAATTTCGATTAAGAATTTTTGTTGTTTACCGATGCTTCGGGAATTGCTCTCAGTGCTATTCTCTCCTAAAAGGATGATCAAGGTAGAGAGAGAGTTATCTCGTATGCCAGTCGAACCTTAACATCAGCAAAAAAGAACTATTTGGTCACGGAACAAGAAAGTTTAGCCGTTGTATGGGCAGTAACTTATTTCCGTCAGTACCTCTATGGTACCCGATTCACCTTGATTACTGACTATTCGGCCCTCAAATTTTTGATTAATCGAAAACTTCCTCGAGGACATGTGGCACATAGGATTTTATCTTTACAAGAATTTGACTTTACAATTAAACACTGAGCCAGTAGACAAAACACCAACGCCGATTCCTTATCTCGAATTTCTGAACCATCCGATATTCATTCCAACTCGTTTTTCTGACTATCTGTTACCAACCCCCTTTTTCATTATTGACTATTAGTATTTCTTCTTTTATTTTTCAATTTTTTTCATTTTTCATTTTTTGTTATATTTTATTGTCTCGCCGAAACAACACCACAATGGATCCCGAAGTCTACAAAATATTTTTTAATTACCTTACTAACCCAACTACTGTGGGACCTCAAAAACAAAAGTGTTTAATTAACTAAACAAGACATTATATCGTTACTAACAATCTACTGCTTAAAAGATCGCGACAACCCCCACACCGACTTCTTCGAGTACTGTTACCTTATGAAGTTCCTGCTATTCTTTTTAGTATGCACTCGGACCCTTTGTCTGGACATTTTAATTTTTATTCTACTCTCTAGCGAATTTATCAAAGATTCTTTTGGCTGCAGCTGGGAGAAGATATTAAAGAGTATGTAAAGTCCTGTGATGCTTGCCAACGATGAGGAAAACCCCGAACACGTGAACCTCTTTACCCAATCAAGATTGGTCAACCCTTCGACTGTATAGAGATTGACATTGTTGGACCCTTAGTTCCCACCAAATCTGGAAAGAAATACATCGTTGTTGCCACTGAATATCTCACCAAATGGCTAGAAGCACATGCCCTATCGGAAGCTACCGCCTCAGCTGTTGCTACTTTTTTAATTGAAAGATATTATTTGCCGGCATGGCAGCCCCAAGGAACTCTTGTCAGACCAAGGAAACCATTTTGCTAACAAATTGGTCGATCATATCTGTGACCAACTTCAATTCTAGCATAGGTATTCAACTGCATATCACCCCAGACTAATGGCTTGGTCGAGCGATTCAATCGGACCCTTTGTGAAGTCTTGTCCAAGTGTACCATCCAATTTCATTTTGATTGGGATCAATTTATTGCTCCTGCTTTATTCACCTATCGGACCACCCGACACGCCGTGACAGATTAAAAACCTTTCTATTTGCTATACAGGAGAGACACTATTCTCCCCAGAGAAGTTGCTAACTCAAGACTACTACCTCCTTCGAACGAAAATGACTTGAGTCCAACATTCTTAGAAGAGTTGCCATATTATTAGGAGATATACCGGAAATTCAAAGAAAAGCACAGGAAAGAACTGAAAAGGCCCAATTACGCCAAAAGAAGTGCCATGATCAAAAATATACTATTGAAAGTTATACCATAGGAGATCAAGTCCTTCGTTATAAATCGTTTCTAGAAGGGACCCATAAGGATAAACTAAAAGAAAAATGGGAGGGACCATTTTACATCCATGATACTCTTGGTAATGGTGTTTATAAACTCAGGACCATGGACGATAAGGTGCTAAAACAGAAGTACCATGGTAATCGTTTGAAATTATATCATCCACAAACGAACCAGACTAATAGTAGTCTGGACCTTTACATCTCGCGGGAGCTCGATAATTAAGCAGGGGAGTTTGTTACGCTTAAAAAATTAAAATTTTTCTTTTCCGATAGCCCTATCAGTATCCCGTGATCAAATTATATCGATCACTCTGAACTCTTGAACCGTAAACCCTGATCATTGATTTGATCGATGACCGATTGACATACGAATATTCTTTTCTATTTTTTTATTTGTTAATATATACATATCTTGTTTATTTCTTATTTTGTTATACGTATACATATTATTTCTTATTACTTTATTGGGATATCATACTAAGAATTAGATCGAAGTCTATAATAGATACGATAATCGATCGGAAGATAGATCGACTGTCATCATCCAGCCTCCGATTACACTAACGCACTTGAATAAGAAGTCTTCCGTACGTGTCTCATGGCGACACTTGATTATTTAGCCTATCTCGAATGACCCGAGGCATTCAAATATTTTCAGGAATCTGCTGATATGTTTCAAAATTTTATCTTTGCGGTTGGAACTTTTAAATAAGGCAAAGGTGTGGTTGAAACTAATGTGATTAATGAAGGGATTGGTGTTGAAAAGAATCGAATGATTCTAAGAATAAGTTGATAGCAGATAAAAGTTTTCTTGAATAGACTACTGTAATTAATTTATGTATCTAGAAACATGTATTTAAAGGCTCGAATTCTGCCTTCAAAAAACTTCAGACTTCGATCTGATTCTTTGTTTAATAATAAACCTTGACCCTATATAAGTTAGTAGGCATTTCAAAGCTGAAGGCAACTTATATACACTTTTATTATCGAATTCTCATCTCTGCTGTTAACGTTACGCTGCTGTATTGTTTAATTGTTTTATTAGTTATTTTATTTATTGTTTGATTATTTTTACACCTGCTGCTAATACACATATCGACATACCGATATTTGTTTATTTTATTGATCATACATTTAAGACTATAGATAGATTTATTTCACTGCTGTATTGTTTAATTGTTTCTGCCAATTAACGATTAATATCGTTAGATAACCCCTTTGTTTAATTATATACCGATTCATCCCTTTTTAACCCCTTACACACGATTCAACTCCTTTTACGCCAAAGTACTATAACTTCTTCATAATTCTCTCTCTGGACTTCTCTGCTGATTAACTCGTAATTATCGTTTACTATCCCGATAACTCTACCGGCGGGTCTGATATCTCCCAACTGGATAGTAACACCATTAAGACCTCTACAAGGAACATAGTACAAAGTACGAAGTGTATAGTTTACTGAAGAGTTAAATGGTGAAACTTGTGACTTTAGATTTCTATATTAGTTCATGTGTCTATGTTGATGTGCATATGTACTATACGTACGTAAGTAATTCAGTTATATTTCTATAGTGCGATGGGTTTGATTTTTTAACCTGTTATTGATTAAACACAAAAAAGTAAATAATACAACAATATAACCTCTGTTAGTATTATTAATAGTTCTCTTATGTGCTGTACGGGAGTGTGATTCTCAGTATCTGTTTGAAAAAATATTGTGCGTGACCAACACTTTTGAGAGGCACCTAGAATTAATGTTCAAAGAAACTAGTAGGTTGATCCATTTTGGACCTTGCCGAGTGTACTGTGTCTTTGATTAGTTCTTTTCAGCTATATAGTGTAATATGAATAACAAACTACATATCAAGCCCTTGAGTCCGGTGATACTATCATAATGTTTCTGCGCTCAATATCACAATATTAATTTATTCTACTCCTGCTTTATGATCATCATTTTTCCTTATATTATTATTAAATTGATCATACCTTCGATCTTATTACTAACTATAGTTATCCCGTTTTCCTATAGATATATACCAGGAATGTAGGACAATGTACTTTACGTAAAGTATACCTGGAACAGAGTATGAAATACGAGAGTATGGTTTACCGGCAAGTTAAGTAAACTTTACAATTCTAGGCTTCTGGTTTGGATGATCATTTTTTGATTTTGTATGCATGCATGCTGATGTTTCATGCTTTTGAATTGTAGTAGGAATCATTATTTAAAAAATTCTATAATATTATCTTATGTGTTTACAATATTGATTTTCTTTATATGTACATTGACTTGACTATTTATCATCATGCTTTCTTGACTTATTGTGTTTATGTGTTAATATTATGCTTGTTTACTCAGGATTCTGTTTGGATTATCGATTTATGTATTGAGTCACTTAAGATTTTGTTTATATTGTTTGCCAACTATATAAAATTGTACAGATTTACATAATCATTTTCAACATTTACAATTGTTGCATATTCGATTATTATTTTTTTGCAAATATCAGGTATCTACATCGTCATTGTCCCTTAAATATATTATTATTGTTCGCGCATTACATGACCTTAAAATTAATACCTTATTAATGCCCTCCCTACATTGTTTTTCATAAACTGACTCTTAAATTGATCGCGTAATTAATCAGATCTCAGATTTTTCATATGAAAGAACAATTGCTTTACTAATTATGAAATTGCATATATTAAATTTTATGAAATTTATAATGTGAATTTGACACTGAACATATGCACTTTATCTCAATTGCGAATCGAAATTTGACTACCGTAAATGGGCTGTGGTCTAGGAAAACCCGTCTTTGAAGAGGGTTTCCATTTTGAGAAAATGGTGATTATTTGTTGTGAAACCTAAATTTTACCTCTTGATTTTTTAAATATCAATTACTGAATAAACAATGTTATGTAATTATGAAACACTGATTGACCAATCTAATTTAATTGTATCATCAATCTTTGGTTGTAAATCTATTTTTAGAACATGATCGTTAAAAATTGGTTTAACATTCAAGTTAAAAATCACGATAATTTATTATATCAACATAGGGTAAATGTAAAATACATATGGATAGAAACCAGTGCTTTAATTTGAATCAAAGTCTCAAAATAGTTGAAAAAGAGTCAAAGGCGGGTTTTCCTAGTTCACAACCCAAATAGCCATCTAGAATATTTGGAAAGTTGTAATAATTAGATCATGTATATATTATTAGAATCTAATAGGCGTTTAGGAAAAATTATGTTAGATAATTCTATCTATATACAACATCTAGCATCACAGTGTACTAATTTCACCACTCCTGGTTTCGTGCAACTATGTTGTGCAGCTACTTATTAATAATATACAAACATAATAGTAAATTTCAATAGTAGAAATTTACTATTTGAAATGCACTATATTTGTTAATCATTTGATAAGCAACGCCCACAATTTGCCTAGCTATAAAAAAAGATTTTCATCTAGTTAGTAAAATACTTCCAATTCCAAGATCCTATAAACTTTTACACTTTATAATTCTATTCAAACTTGGTTTTAATTAATTAAATATTATCAATTAGTAGCAAGTAGTTTTGTTAAATATGGTTGATTTAATATTAGCTAATAAAGGCAACTTTTTTTTTAAAAAAAATTGATTTAATTAATAAAATTCAGGAGTGGATATCAAAAAAACTTTATAGTCCCAGATTTATACTCATATTTGTAAAGCTTGATATAGCAAGCAAGACTAATTTTTAAATACCTGCTTGGTCAAGTTAATAAATTTAGTTGATCTTATAATATTTAATTATAATAGTTGAGTAGCAGCAAAGCTGCTACATAATCATGTACATGTTCTATATATAGAATAGTATAGCAGCAATTATTAAGAATATTCAATTTTGGCATGCACATTTTATCTTAGTAACTGCATTATATAATTTGTTTATAATTACATTATAAATTTTTGTGTGTTATCTTATTTTCCTGTTTATTTTGTATAGATTGACAAAGCAATTTTTTGCAATACCAAAAAAGGAAGAATTCTCATCTACTATTTTTTATTGTACAGTTAGCTCTTTCAGAATTGGTATGCATAGTAGACAGGTTTAGTATTGGTTTGAGAGATAATTGGATTTAAAAATATCATATAAAATGCAAATATGCATTGACCAATCAAATTGCAAAATTGAACAATTTCTAGGGCCTAATCAGAGCAAAAAACAGAAATACTTGTGATCTCAAAGACCTAGGAACTGTTTAATCATGTAATTGTGAATGAAAAATTCCTAAGATCAATATTCTGATCACGTGAACATTGTAAAAAAAACCCATCCATATCAATTTATGCAATTTGATTGGATACATGTCAGGTGACTTATACAAAATCAGAAATTTATGCATAAAAGGCTATCAGATATCAAAAGTGCAGATTATCAGTTATTATTTATAGTAGATTGATTTTTAACAGATTTTGGCAAGTTATTAGTTTTGTCAGGATTAGTTCTGAGCAGTGTTGGCAAAATATAGACATGGACAATATGGACCATTGGACATGGACATTTATGAACTATGTCCATATTGTCTATATTATTTTATTGAACATAAGACACTTAGTTCAAATAAAACGAATAGGCTACAGCTCTGAATATTCTGAATATAAAACAAAATTGAGGCTAAAGTTTGGTGAAAATCTAGAATATTCTGAAAATTTCAATATAGAAAAGATATTGCATGGACACAATTTGGATTAGTCCATATTCATATTTGTTCATGTTCAAATAAAATTTTTATTGGACATAGTTCAAATGCCAATACTAGTTCTGAGAGGGCTAACTATATATTCTATTGCTATTGCAATTGTCATATGATATTGCTTATACTACTGCTATTTTACAAATTATATAAAAATTCAAATATATTGCATTAGGATGAATACAACCACATGTGTTTTAACCAAAAGAGAAGTAAAAAAGGTTTTCTTTAGCACTTCAAAGGTGCCCCTTCTTATATTTATTTAGTTACCTTTTGAAATATTTAAAATATTTATTTTTTTTGCATTAAATTTTTTACTAGATTGATGAAATAATAATCTCTGATCACCAAAAACATAACAAAAAAAATGGTAATAAAAATTGACAATTACTTTCAAGTCTATCTTATAGCTTATAAAATAAATATTGCACAACAATAAATTAGCAGAATAAAAAATTACTAAGCAGAATATGCTATAGTTATTAATTCTCATTAAGCATATAATGGCTATTATGTGAAATTGAATTTGTATAAGTTAATTACTTGCTTAATTTAGGAATCATAATGTAATTCTTAACAATATCTCATTGCAGCTGCTCAATATATTAGTATTGAGGCATCTTTTTCTTAAATCTATTCACCTGATTGAACATGTGACAGGCACAGGCCTGGTTACAGTTACATGTTGGCCATTCATCAATCAGTATGTAGTAATTATACAATTAGTAATGTAAGTATATGGGAGAGTGTCAGTAGAAACCAGGCAAATTGTTTTTAGTAAGTTTTTTTAAAACTTTAAATTAAAATATCTCAACAACTATTAAACCAAACTTGATAATTTTTTTATTTTAATTCTATAACTAAATAGAATTAAAATAAAAAAATTTTTATCATGTTTGGTTTAATAGTTGTTGAGATATTTTAATTTAAAGTCTAAAAAAAATTTACTTATAAACGATTTGCCTGGTTTCTACTGACACCTCCCCATATAGTAATTAGTTATCTTTATTATAACTCAATTTTGAGATCATGTATTTTAATGTTTTTGATTGGTTATAACTGAGAAATGTGATCTGAATGTGAAAAATCTAAAAATAATTATGATGATTATCACAGTTGAATAATTAAAATATTTGAGTAATTATTGCATCATTTTCTAATGCTCTTTTTAATATCATTAAATAACTCTCTAAAATTGTGAAATATGAATTTGCCAAATTTACTTTTGTTGCTTAATTACCAAATATTTACAAACTAGTTTGGGTTAGAAAGTTAATCAAATATTTATGGTCATGTAATTATAATATTTGAGTAATTATAGACCATTTTTTAATACCTTTATTAATGCCCTTAAATAATTTTTTAAAATTGTAAAATGTGAATTTGCCAAATTTACTTTTGTTGATTGATTACCAAGTATTTACAACCTATTTTGGGCTATAAAGCCAATCAAATGTTTCATGAATTTAAAAGTGTATTGTATAATGGTCTCAAAATTAAGAACAAGTGCAATAAATGCAAGTGCAACTACAAGTGAAAAAACAAGAACAATTGCTTTGCAATAAATAAAACATAAGAGTAATAAAAAAAATAGTAAATATATTAGTAATTAGAAATATAATTAAAATAACCAGTGGTGATGATCACTACTGGTTACACAATATCAGATCTGCATATAAATATTCTTTTTTTTAGTCGTCTATTTGATATTTAGTTTTTGGCCAGTATTACAATCTTAACTTCATTCTTTCTCTTTGTAGGTTTTTAGGTAATGGCTCTGGTGCTTTTTGTTGTTGCGTCGCTGGTATCTTTAGTCAGTTTTTTAGTGCATCTTTTGATATGTCTTTAGTTTTTTTTTGTTCTTAATAATAGCTTTTGCATTTTTCTTTTGTAGGTTCTTCAAGTAATGGTTCCAGTACTTTCGCTGCTAGTGTAAGTCGTTGGTGTTATTTTTTAGTACCCACCCATTTCAGTGCGTCTTTCTAGTGTTTTGTAGTTTTTTTCTTCTTTCGTTTTGTTTACACTTGGTAAAACTTTCGAATTTCTCTTTTTTAGATTGCAACAATTTTGTACTTTTCATTATTGGTGTACGTTGTTGATTCGTTAGTCAGTACTTTAACTTTCAGCATGTTTTTCATCGCGTCTTTTGTTGCATTTTTCATCATGTCTTTTATTGCTGGTACCTTTGTCTTTCAGTTGGTTTTTCATAGCTAGTATTTTTAATTCAGTATTTTTATTCATTTTTTTGTTAATTCTTGCTAACTATTAATTTGCTTTTTGTTAGGTTCTTCAGTAATGATTTAGGTACTTTTTTTGTTGCTGGCATCATTAGTTGGTCTTTCATCTATTTTGGTATGTCTTTCGTTGCTGTTTGATAGTTTTTTTTATTGCTTCACTTATTTGTAGTATTAACTTTCGTGTTTTCTTTTTTTTAAGATCATCAAGCCACGATTTTGGTATTCTTCGTGTTGGTTCGTGTTGAGTTTTTGTATTGGATTTTTAGTTTTTTGTAATACAGTAATGTAGGATTATCGATTGATTACACAAAGACTATTAATAATCTTGAGACCTAAAGGTTAGGGTTAGGGTCTGTTTTCATTATGTTGAGCTTTAGGAGGGGTTTTATATAGCAAAGCAACACAAAGTTATTGTTTTATAATAAAGTTGTGTATGGGTGTGTTTAGTTGACATAGCCAATGAAATAGTAAGGTCTAATAAAATTATGTGAAATGATATAAAATATGCTATCGTTATATAATAAATATTTCTTGAAGTAATAATGTAATAAATTTGATAATAATAATGCTGCGATGATATTCATTAAAATTTTGGGTTATACAAAAGAGTGGTAACGGTCACCACTGGTTATAGTTAGAAATATTCTAGTAATTATTGAGAAAATTATATTCTACCAAATATTAATTTCTAAATTTTTCATTTTTTGGAAATTTTTGATTTCTAGATTTTTCATTTTTTAGAAGTTTTTAATCTGAGAATTTTTGCTGCCCAGATTACTAATTTTCTCAGCATTAAATATCTGAAATAGTTTGTAGTTTTATATTAATAAAATTACAGTTATATTCAAAATATAATCAGTGTATAAAGGGAGTACCATTTATTATGTAATTTTTACTATAGATACATGGTTGGTCAAAACCCTGATTATATTATACAAAATAACCAATTGATCAATTAGATTCAAAAAAATATATATAATATATATATATAGGGAATTGCTATTCACTAGGGTTCCTCAAATTCAAATCAAATTTGATCAAATTAAATTGATTCTGATTTGAATTTGATTTGATTCAAATATTTGAATTTGAATTTGATTTGAATTTGAATTTTTAATAGTAATTTTTAAATAAAATCAAATATTTGTTAAATCAAATCAAATTTGGACATATTTGAATTTAATCAAATTAAATATAGTCAAATTTGAATTTGAATTTGATCAAATATTTAATTCAAATATTTGATGATCAAATCAAATTGCGGAACCCTACTATTCGCACCATGGATTTTTGCTATTCGCACTATAGTTACACAAGATTTTCTATTTTTAGAATTTATGCACTTGTATTACACAAAGGCCCGGTGTATTGTTTTTGCAAAAATAATTTTGGTTACATGCCGCTAATGTTGTGTAATATTATACAAGTCTAATTTTGATAACCTAACCTGGGTTGGCCAGCATTAAGCTTAATGCTAGTGGGCACTATCATGATAATGCCCCAGTGGGGTTAGACATAATTCTGGCCCACCCTAACCCTAAATCTAGCCAATCACTATACATATACTATTGAACAATTGGTTTTTAGAGTTCCTAGATTTTGAGTTAGGGTGGGCCAGAATTATGTCTAATCCCGCCGGAGGTATTATCATAATAGTGCCCACCAGCATTAAGCTTAATGCTGGCCGACCCAGGGTTAGGTTACCAAAATTAGACTTGTGTAACGTTATATGACATTAGCGGCATGTAACTAAAAATTATTTTTGCAAAAACAATGCACTGAGCCTTTGTATAACATAAGTGCATATATTATTTTGAATTCTAAAAATAGAAATTTTTGTGTAACTATAGTGCGAATAGCAAAAATCCATAGTGCGAATAGCAATCTCCTATATATAATATATATATAATATATAATAATATAGATAACCTGCAGTTCAATAGCATTAGTAGTTTCACTTCTGATGGTCACCAAATGTAAGATTACTGGTTCAAGCCCCACTAGTGGACAAAGAAAAACTATACTTAATCAGAATACAGATGAGGCTAAACTAGAATGCTAGGACCGCAATTAAAAAATCTAACCATATTTGTATAGTTGTATGCTCAATAAGGACAATCCTAGTAAAAATATGAATACTTCTGGCTAAATTCCAGTTGAACAGAGAAAACAATACTTCTGGTTGAATAAAAAATACTTCCAATAGAATTCTGGTTGAATAGCAATACAATAAAAATAACAAGTCATACTAATCTGATAAAGAAAAGGATCTCAGATAAACTTAGGATAGCACAACTTATACTAAAATAGAAAAAGACTGAAAACTTTGAAAAGGCCAAAGGAAGAAAGTACTGAGATTACCTTTTTTCTTGCTTCCATGCTGGTCGAATAACAGAGGACCTAGAAAATGTTGGAAAACTGATAATACTACTAACAGGCTTGATAACTAAAATGAGAGTATCCGGGTGACTGAGTATAGAATTATGTTGTACAACTAGTTCAGTATTGTAATAGAATATACCACAAAATTTGTAATTAGAAAAACACATGACCTTAATAAAAGATTGCTAATTGTAATTTTTGGGAATGAAAACCCAAAAGAAATTTCAAAAAAAAAATAGTATAGATAATTTTAAAATTTAATAACTTATGAACTACTGGTCTGATTTGAATGATTTAACTACCAAAATGTTCACCTTAATAAGATGAATCTAACAAGTCTCAAATTATAAAAATCCAATTACAGAGTCCTAAGATCACTAAAGTTTTTTTACAATGTTAAGATTATAAAAACTTTAGTAATCTTAGGATTCTGTGATTGGATTTTTATAATTTTAGGTTTGTTAGATTTGTCTCATTGAGGCGAACTTTTTTGGTAGTTGAATCATTCAAATTAGACCAGTAGATTAGAAGTTATTCAATTTTAAAAATATTTATACTATTATATATAGTATATATATATATATATATTTAATATAATTCAGCCAATCAGCATTAAAATCACACCATGGATGAGTAGGGTAGGCTATTAGTAGAGAAATATTATATAATAAATAGTATGCCCCTAACTAATAATATAATATAATCAAGTGCTTTAATGCTTTTTAATTAGTTATATAACCTGTAATTAAATATTAAACTAATATATTGATATTATCACAATTCAAATTCATTAACAATTGTTTAATCATAAAAGTACCAAATTAGTCTTAACCACATATCTATTATATTAAAGCACAAACATCCGTCCATCACGCTATCAACCAATCAGAAAATTCAACGTAGTATTTCCTGTTTACTAAAATGTATATAACTGGCCGATCATTATAATACCATACTTGTAATTATCTTATTGGAGTTAGTGCTCGTACCCAGATAACTCTTTATCCGAAAGGTTGTAACCTTTAACAAAATCTAATAACCGGTTCCTTTTCAAATAAAAGAATAATAGTTATATTTGGATAAGATATTTATATCATAATGCATCAATCAAATAAAGTGACTCTAATATTATTAATATAAAAAAATGATTTATGCATGAAGTTTGTACTTTGTACATTCTATTCTAACTTATGTATTCGTCAGGTGTTATTAGTGGCCAGACAAAGAGATCTAGGCATATTTCAGAAATAAATAAGAGTTTAAAAAATCTTATTTGCGTACCAAAATTTTGAAATCGAAAATGAAATAGGGTGTTTAGAGACTCCCATTTGACAAATAACTAAAAATTTTTTTATTATGCAGATTAATAAACTATTTAATAATAATAAAACGATATTAGAAGCAGTATCGATTAACAATAAAATAATTTATAGTAATGAAGATTATATAAATAAGTATATTCATTTGTACATCTCTAATTTGATAATAAATACGTCTTCTTGTTTTTCAAAATAAGATTTATGAATTTTAATTCTGAAACCCTTTATTATTATAATGTTCTGCATCATTTCTGAATTTATGTTGATTCTCAATTGGCATATATTAATATAATGTTCCGCTTCATTTTTGATTCTCAATTGGCATGTGTTATTTAGTGATTGTACTTGGCCAAAAAAACGTTACTCAGTTAATTAGCGAGTAAACTTACGGATTATTCGAGTAATCAATAGATATACCCAGATATAAAATCTTATTCGTTTTAACCGAGTAAACTGTCATGTGATTGGTTACAAGAATTATTCTAGCCAATCAATTTTCATATTATTTAAAATGACATAAAACAAGTAATTTATGATATATAAAAAAAAGCCTTGTGTTTGATGACACCTATTAGTTACAAATATCTAATTACTCAGGATTATTTAGATATTCCTACTTGGGTATTACCCAGGTATATCTACCCGGTATTACTTGGATGAATCTATCCAGGTATTGCTCAGATAAATCTACTCAGGTAACTCTAGTCATTACCCAGTTAACCAGTTAACGCGGGTAACTCAGGTAATACCCGACCCGGGTATAATCTCTAGTGATATTTGTGAATCGTGAAATGTCATTTGTTATTTAGAACTGCTACCCATTTATCAATTAAATGGCTCGGAACAATAATAGTATAGAATAATCCTTTTATCACGCAACATTCAACCTGTGCTTTTCTTATTATATTCTGTACTGTATAAAGTATATAATAGAAAAATAAAATAAGCGCTTACTGTACAAGTATGTATTCATATATATATAATATAATAATAATTATTGTCGCAGATTAAAATGAAATCAGATTAAAATGAAACTGTGGAGCTTTCTTTCTCACCTTTAAAGCTTATAAAACCCATATATACTTGATTATTAATAACCCTAACCCTAAACCCTAACCCTAATGCTAAAAAAAACCCCTAAAAAATGACCCCTAAAAATTTTAAAATTTTGCTTAAAAAATAGAAAAATTTCATTTTAATCTGATTTTATTTTAATCTGTCACAATTATTACAGTATATAATTACAAAAAACTGAAAGCAAGTATAAGTTTAAGTGTAATTTATTTATATCGACCTATTAAATAAGCGAAATATTAAAATTATGTTCTATTTAAAATACATTAAATTTATAATGTAGACAAGTTTTACACCAGGTGATGCTAGTAGTATTGTATATTAGAAGTTATAGCAGATAATATAGTATAAATAATTAGAATTGTATAGTACTTACAAACAGGTATTTTACACATTTGATTATCTTTATAATATATAATATCAGGTTAGCATAGTACAGATCTTGAAAATTCAAAGTGTACTTATACTAATCTGCTTATCTATAATATATTAATTTGAAAAACACTAATCAATGCTATACTAGTACCATACTAATTTGCTGAATTTCCCATTTCGATACTTCAATCTTGGTCTGTTCTCTTTAATATTTTGATTAGTTGTATCTGAAAAATGGGACCTGAATATGGAAAAACTAACAAAAATATATAAGATAATTATAATGATTATTATAGTCAGATAATTATTATAATATTGAGTAATTATTATATATTTCCTGTAATCATTGTGACATTTTGATTATTTTATTTAATATTATCATGATTTAATGCATCAATTGATTATTTATAAACAATAAATTTTACAAGAAATCCCCAAAATTCTGGGTTGGATGTGTTGGATCCCTATAAGAAAAGTGGTTCGGGGTATGGTACGGGAAAACAGTGTATATGCACAGGATGGTACAGACTGTGTGACATGTATAGGCACATTTTACGGGATAGCACGATTAAAAATGACATTGATACTACGGTAATAGGGTGGCACGTTATATTACATCACATGGAATGGCACATATTCGGTGGCATGCATATGCACGTTGTACGTGATGGCATGTCGAATTACACAGAATGGCACATGTTAAAAATGACACGTGCTGGCTCATTTCACGGAGTACTATAAGAGCGAAGGATCACAGACGATTTTTTTTAAAAAAGTTGCAATATCTCAAAAACTCGCAAGTAAGCCTGCTCTGGTATTTTAAGGAAAAGATTCCTTGCAAGATTTTACACCTTTGCAGCTACTTTAGCTTCTAGATATGCACATACTTCAACTATTACCCAGTCCTCTTCTAATAAAATGTTTATTGGAAAGTGGACCATAAATTTATATTTACTTACCTGTTCCATTTACGTGCCATCGCATGTATCAATTGGCTTAGTAAACTGCTGCAAAAGGCACGGACGATTTACGTGATTTCACGTTAAATTGGCACGTGTATATGGATTAACATGGTCCACCGATTCCCATGCCTACTCGAACTATGCACGTACAAACCCGACCCATAGCACGTGCCACTCGACTACGTGCCTATACACTGTTTTTTCGTACGATCCCGGACTACTTTTCTTATAGGGGATCTAGGTCAGCATTTAGCCCAAGTTGTTAGCAGATTCTATAGCAAAATTATCAGCTGGCATTTTTTACTTAATAAATGGATATATTTTTATTAGTAAAATTTTTAATAATCTTGGGCAAAATTGATTAATTATAATTCAGCTAACTACATTTCAATTCACTCTAACATATTCTGATCCAGAATTTTGAACACTTCTATGTATAAGTTATTAATAATAGTAATAAAAATATATTATTGGACCATATCCTGTATGTCACTAGAATAATATTCTAATTTTAATACAAACTAATTCAAACTTAACTGCATATGTATTGCATTAGTAAGTACATGCTTCATTATGTAAATCAAATTATAAGTAGATACTTATTTTTTAAATAATTGATAATTTTAAGTAATTATTAATAAATAAACTATATAACATATTTTTTATATATAGATTCATGCTTCACTTCTTTAGATGCATAGGTTGTTTATCTTTTTTAGCTAGAAAATTTTACAACTAAGCAATTCTTATATATAGTTATTACAAAATTATAAGTGTTTTTTTACCATTTATTAGTCTCTTTTTAAATGAGCAAATTTTTACTTAAATTAATTGAAAAAATTGAATAAACTAGTAATTTTTTAACTAAAATATAAAATTTGCTTTATAACTTTGTTCTTTGGAGCGTAATGCTTATCTATACAAAATTTGGATTCAAAGCAATCAATTTTAAAGGCTGTGTATCTAAATAAAGATTTGAACTTGCGTGTTAAAGAATAAATGCTAGTTCTAATTAAAGAATACAAATTATCTTGTAAAATACATATTTGATATTATTACACAACATTTAAGAAAAAACTTTAATCATTAATTTTTATATAATACCATGTATAGTTTTAATATACATAGTATGCTGTGCACCCAATTACTTCAAATCAATTTGTATTACTTAAAAAATCCTAAATACAAAATACAATATGAGTTTCAAAATATCTATAGAATATATGTAACTCCAACATATTAATTACATAATTAAAACGTACTTAATATAGTATAATATTGTATCATATAATATATACAAATATATATTTAATAATAAAGTCTTCGAGGCATGACCTCACCTTAAAAATAAAAAATTACATAATTAAAACAACTAGAATAATTAGTTGGAACCTTTTATTAATCACATATAATTCTACAAATAATTTTTAACAATATTATATACAAAATATAAAAAAATACTCTTTATAAAATTCAATATATAATATATAGCAAGGATAAACAAATAAACATTTTTAGATATATACAACTTTATTACAAAACCTGGTGACAAAGTCACCAAATATGCAAATCTATAAGAAAATAAATTACAAATAAGATATTACACTTTAAAAGTTAAACTAACAATTTTGTATAATTCAAACTACAGAAGCATTATATTGGATATGAAAAATAACATGTGAAGTTACTATTTATATTCACACTTGCTTTGCTATTTACATTTATCCAATAAGATGCAAGATTTTGCATATGAGTCATTTAATTTGCAATATTATTATATACTATATAAAATCTTAAATATCACTTCATTAGTACATATATATAATCACTAAAATTGAAGTTTTTGACTATATATAGTGATATGATCTATTTGAATTAATGATGCCTAATAAATTTTTTTTTGCAATAATAAATAACATTTATAGTTTAATTATGACAAAACTTTGATGATTGATAAAACCTCAACAATTAATGAAACCTATAAAACCTATAATGAATTGATGAAACCTATACTGTATTGACAAAACCCTTAATAAAACCTCTAATGATTGATGAAACATCGGCAATTGATTCAGCTAGTAATTAAACAACAAGCTTCTATATAATAATCTTTAGATACACTAAACTTTAAATTGTTTCAAAAAATGATATTTTATCACAAGATTTTATTAGCTTTTTTTTCTTTATATGTTGGTTGATTTGAAATAGTCATTTATGTCAGGTTGATCCAAAATAGTCAAAATTTGTGCATATATTTATTTTCATCAATTCTGGATTAGCCCAACATAGATTCTGAACATGTACAAAAAAAGAAAGAGATATAAAAATACTTGAAACTAATGTTTTGATCAACTTTGATGTATTATATATTACTTTGCAATTCATATTGATTTCAAAATAGCACATGTTAATTTTTTTAAAGATTGCAATTTAATATATATCAATTAATAATTGGTATCTTTGATCTACAAATTACTATATAAATTTTAAAAAGGTCACCAAAAATACTAAAAATCACTCTATTTTATTGTTTGAAGTATAAAAAGATTGCAGAAAACAATACACATGTTCGGGTAGAGTTATAAATAAGATATACAAGGCGTATGTAGTGCAAAGTGAATGTGAACACCCTACACCACCTTAAATTAGGGTTAAGTGAAATAATATGAATACGTATATTTATGTATGTATATAGATTAGGGCAGGTGTCTACACCCACACTGCTCTTGAGCTAAACTAAATCCAGCAGGCTAAGGAGGGTTTGCACAATATCACATAAGGTGATGTTATAGAGTAGGTAGAGAAAACTGCTCGATATGTAAGTATTGAGGCGGTTTTCATCTCGAATCAGCTCAGATTCAAACATGTGACTCACTCTGTTATAATTACATGTTCGATCATCTAATCAATTATTAGGTGATTATGGTTAAGTAAGTAGAAGGTAATTTTGTTCTCAGGTATTTGAAAGTATGAGTATATAGTAGAAATAAGGTAGCTGCACAGTGCGTGATGCGGCGCAGGACCAGTACGATCAGCCAAGTTGGGACCATCAGATTTCATTATATTTGTTCGAATAGCTTATCCTATTACATTGGTCTCTATATGTACTAATTAATTTAATATGAATAAAATGAAACTATGGTACACAAGTACAGCACATTTTTATCACAAAGGTTAATAGCCTACTACAATTTATTTAATTGAAAAGTATTGCATGCATAATTCAATTTGGATAATCTAGTCTAATATACCAGGATAATGTTTTATTAATTTTGCGAATGTAGACATGATTTATACATAATTGAAACTGAAACATATATGCTACTAGAAAATAGCAACTAAGGTTGCGCTGGGCATTACTATAAGCAGTTGATTCTGTAATATCTGTCATTGACCAGTGGTGCATAGTGCAGCTGCCTGTTAATGTGAAACATGGCTAAAAGAACTTAGCAATTATTATGATAATGTCAGGTGAGCAGGATTGGGCTGTGATTATATTTTCTTGCCATGGAATTGTCTATTTTTGGTGTAGTTGTTAGAGCTGTTCCCTTTCTGCTTCATTTTGTATCAATCTGCCCAGATCCCATAGTTGCTATTTGCGAAAATTGAATTTACATTATTTTCATATGTTTCCAAATCTCTATTTGGAATCTCATGATCTTTGCATGTCTCTAGCTTTGCTGCACCCGACTCATGACCCTGCTGATTACTCAAGCCTTGTAAGGCGCTTATGTTCTGCTTTGACTCTTTTTAATCAATTGACTTATGTATATTGTATGTACGTCAACTTGAATGAAAAACTAGATGTGTAGATTTGCTAACAAAATGAAACCTAATAGGGAGTATAACTGACAAATCAGCTGCTTACACAGTACCAATAAATCTTTATGCTAGACAAAATTACCTAGTATTTATTTTTATCCACTGACACATATTATAATTAAAAAGAAATTAATTAGAATATTTCAATTATTAATAATAGCTATACTTAACATTTGATCAAATTACTATGATTATTGATAAAATGACCACTCTAAAAAAAATTCTTCAGCTAGTCAAAAATTAAAATTTCCAAGATACTTTGTTATTGTACAATATGCAGAGAAACAACTATTCAATATATTTACCTTTTAATTTTTGCTTTTCAAAACTTTATTACTTTTTATCTGCTAATTTTGCTGATTTCACCATATTTCATCAGTTTCATTTTCATCACTTCCGTCAATTTTACCATATTTTCTTAGTTTTATTATTTTCCTATAGCAAAACTTCCTGGTTTTAATTTAATAGCCAACACACTTTAAAATCAATTACCATTGATAATTGTAGTGCCATATATTAATAATTACAGGTTGTAAAATTTCAGAAATCTAACATCTAATGTGGAATTAGTTTGTATTGGAATTACTTTGGTTTCTATATTGTTGCAGCTGATTTAAAAATTAGTAGGATGTTTTTGAAACATTTTGGTTTCATCTTATGAAATATCTAACTCTTCACTATAATATAGTTTTCAGAACTTCAGTCTGATAATGCAATGCGGTTTTTGAAGAGTTAGATGATTCATAAGAGAAAACTGAAGGGTTTCACAAATGAGAAATTTTTCAAGTGTCCCACTAATTTTCAAATCAGTTGTAATATCAAATTAGTTTAGCTCATATTGGAATTATTGTAATTGCAGTATGTGATTATAGCAATTTGCAGAAAGATATAATTTAATATCTGCAAATCATGATTTCATATAAAATTACATAAAATCAGAAAATCAGCTGATTTTAGTTAATTTTTTGATTCAATTGCAATTTTAAAGGTTTTGAATAGATATTGATATTATTGATTAAAAAATATAATTGATGGTCAATTTAGAATCTTAGAAATTTTCAATATTATCATTATAAAATCATAGTTATGCCTTTCTGCAAACTGCTATAAGATTGAGCCAGTTTGCATTCAAATTTTTGTGGTCTCTATTCAGTGTTATTGTAAACTACTATTACAGTAATATTATATATATAGTTAAAGTTGATTTATATTTGAATTATTGCAATCTCTACGTAATTAAGTGAGTCAGTTTGTATTAAATTTCAAATTTCAATTTTGAGTTACTGTAAAAAAACTGAAATAGAATTTACTATTCTAGTGACCAGTATATATGGTAGAGTTAGCCTGCATTGAATTATTGTGATTTCTACGTGTTTGGAATTGTTAGTTTGATCTGAATTACCATAAAAATTGTTGCAAAGCTCACTTGCTACTTAAGTGGCTATAGATGTATTAAGCTAATATAAGAAAGTTTATTTTAAAATTTTCTGTATTCCAAAGATATGCAGTATGTAGTTAATGTTGAATCGGCATAAATTGTTGTGGTTTTTATAGCAAATCAACATAAATTCTATTAAAGGACTTTCTTACTATTCTGGCAAAGACAAAAAAGATTAGTTTGTACTAAATTACAAGACTTTATTGTGAATTTCTATGAAAAAATTCTGCTACAAATTTACTTGATATAATATATGAAGGTTGAATTAGTTTCCAAAGAAATTGTGAAAATTCTCTTATAGAACTTGCTCACCATCTCACGAACTACAGAAATGGTTAAGGTAAAATTAGTCTGTACTGGAATTTATGATTTCTTTTGGAGTTGCTGTAAAAAATTCTATTATAAGTACTTCCCTGCCAACTCATTCCCATGAACTGTTACTATTTTATCTATAGTGCATTTTTTCGATAAGATATATACTTAATATTATATGTTTTTAGTAACTTTTTTTAGAAATTACTCTAAAAATCTTTTTTTTTGACAAAAATTGGGCAATTTAGCATTAGGCAGATCTGATTCATGTCTAAGAAAAGGTAAAAAATATGTAATATCAAAATATACATTTATCAATAAATATGCTTTAGATGAAATAGTATGTCAGTACTGTATTACAGTCTCAACTAGCAGAAATAACTTTCAGAAATCGTACTGTAATCATGTTCCACTATCTAGTTGGCTTAAAATTTAAGTGTATAATATGTGAAAATCAATTTTTAAAATTATATCAGTAATAGGAAATAACCAGTCCTATACCTTAATTTTTATACATTTGATTATTAATTCATAGTCAATAGATTTATTATATATGATGATAATATTGATCATTTAATAAAATAAAATTGTCATAATTTAATCATCTTATTTCAAAATTTTTCTACACTTAGATCATGATTTTTGGATACAGCCAAAAACATTAAAGTGTATAGACCCAATAAATTATTATTGCTATAATATTACGAAAAACATTGCATGCTGTTATATGTTGGAGTGAGTCCAGCATGATGTTATATAATGCAGACTGGCTGATTAATGAAATAAGTTTCCAAGGATTTGGACCATTCCTACTTGATGTCTAGGAATATTTGATTTTGAGATGTATATACTGTTATACCTATCTATGCCTCAGCGGATATTGTTTGGAAGCTAGTGATCTCATAATTACTGGCAGTGTAAAAATTCATATGCACTATGTGTGTTTTTTAATTTTGTTTAGTGAGACCAATTTTTTAAATTAGATAAATATTAGTATATAAAATATTAAGAAAATATATACATGTTTCATGTAAAAAAATTTATTTATACATATCATAAAAGTTTTAATGCATTACCTTTAATCTATGCTTAAAAATTTTTGTGCACAAAATTGTGCACTTTTGCCGTATTTTACTGTGGAAGGTACCCCCTTTGATCAGTACCCCCCTTGATTTGTACTGGGTACATTTCAAGGTCATTGTTATGGTATTTTGTAAGGTACCCAGATACGAATCAATAACCACTTATAACGTTGCTATTTTTTAACTCAAGCGATGAACGTTATTTAATTTTTGCGTGTTTCACTCGCTTTTATTAGATGGGTTTCTATTTAACCCTCAAAACCCACTTACCGGTATACTTGTTTAATATAAACTACTTTAAAACTAACCTCTAGCCTTAACCCATAACCCCTAAAAATGTGCTCTAAAAATTTATATTTTTTTGGTGGCCAGTCAATTTTTTTTTTTAAAAAAAAAAAATGCGCATATGGCACTCTTTACCAGTCAATTTTTTATACTACGCATATCTCATTTTAATCGATCCGATTTAATTTGGTCTGATTTCATTTTAATCCGTTTTCATTTTAATCCATCACAATTGTTATTAGACATATAATATATGCGATTTCGATTCAAGGTTTAACAAGCAGAATATCAGATAGTAAGTTTATTTAAACTTCAAAAATTTGTGTGATTACAGTTATTCCCACCACTGATTTACATAATTTTTCACCTCATCCTGATAATAAGATTCGATTTCCTCTTCCTGAGCCAAAAAATTTTGTCGGGCTAAAAAACCTTGTGGCAAAAAATCTAATCGAGATCGAAAGCTTTGCTCGGGCAAAAAATATTGTTGAGGTAAAAGGTCTTGTTAAGGTAAACGGTTTTGTTGAGGTAAACGGTTTTGTTGGTATTGGTTGGGCGGAAAAACTTGCAAAAGTTGAAATAGCTGTTGAGATAAAGGATTTTGTTGCTGAAGTGGGAGATCTTGTAACGGAAGTCGTTGTTGAGGTGGGAGGTAATGATGAGGCAAAGAATCTTGTAAGAATGAAAGAGTTCGTTAAACAAAAATATTAAATTTAATTTGTGAAATCAAATTTTTACCATCGCAAAAAATAACATCATTATCTTCAACTTGATTGTGTTCATTATCTTCAACTTGATCGTGTTCATTAATTTCATTATTTTCAACTTGATCGTAGTCAAAAAGTAAATGGTCCTCTGATCTGTCTGTTGCAATTGAGATACCACAACACTTAAAGGAGTATTTAATTAGTTGAATATCGATGTCGTCCCATGCACGCTTAACCCATTCTGCAATAAGATTATAGGGAGGACGTTTAATTCGACCAGCTGCAGTTAATTCTTTTACTTCTTGTGCCATCCATTCGTTGAACATAGACCTGATCTATTAATAAAAGAAATATTATTTTATATTTAAAAAAAAATAAAAAAAAATAAAAATAAAAAAAATGCCCCTTTGCCTTGAATGATTTATTAATCGATACGTCGAGTAGTTGAATTTTTGATGTCAACCCTCCAGGAATAATTGCAATATTGGTGTTCTTTTCAGAAAGATTATCTTTAACAGAAGAAACTAAATGACCCTTAAATGAATCCATTACTAATAATGATCGTGGATTTCTAGAGCATGGTGTACGATTGTTCCAAACGGTTTCTACCCAATGATTCATTTCTACTTCATTCATCCATCCCTTTTCATTAGCTCTAATGATCACACCTTGTGGAAAATGAAGACGCAGAACGTTTTTTAGTTTAAAAATGATAATAGGTGTTAATTTTACACCATTCGCCATACATGCGAGCACAACAGTAAAACAAGATTTCTCATAACCACAAGTTCAAATACTAATAGTTTTGTTTCCTTTATTATCAACAGTTACACTACTCGGCATATCAAAACTAGAGGGTTTCATCCATATTACCCATTAATGATAACGGGTAATCATGTTGAATATGACGATATTGGACAAAATTTAAAAATTCTTGTCATTGTGCTTCTAATTCTTCTGGTAATTTTTGTGCAATAGTTGTTTTACGACGGCTACTAAAATTATAGCGCCGTAAAAAACCTTCGAGCCATTTAGTACTCCACTTAAACTTATTGATTTCAGGATATTGAGAAATATATTGTGTAGATTTTGCTAATGTTGCTGCTTTTGTTTGTATCATATGACGACTGACTGGATTTAATTTAGCTCGCAAAGCTTGAACCCATTTAGCGAGTTCTTCTTCAAGATTAGGATAACGTGGTTTAGCACCAGTATTAAGACGTTTAACATGTGGTTGAGCTGATAGTAGCTGTTCTCGCTTATTTCTCCAATCCTGAATTTGTTTGGTTTCAATTTGAAATTTGTTAGCTGTTCCATGTATAGTAGCACCTGGTACATTGTCGAGGTAAGAAAGAATAAAAATTTTTTCCTGGGCTGTCCAATGTCGTACCTGTTTTTGTTGAAGATTTGTTGTAAGAATACTTTCTAAGAGTACCATTGTTAAGATTGCAGAAAGGTAAAAGTTTATTTAAAAAAAAAACGTGACTTACCAGTAAACAAACAACTTAATAGATATTTTATAGGTGTAAAAAAAAAAAAAATTGCAAATTTCTTGCAAAAAAAAAAAATCGTAATTTTTTGCGAAAAAAAATTTTTTTGCAAAACATGGCGGTAAGATGTAAATATTATAAACTACTGGTACCAGTAGGATCATAAAAATCTTTTTCACAAACATTTTCTTTTTTTTTATTTTTTTTAACAGAATTAAATCATATTACGAAGCGTATATACAATAAGTCGAAAAAAAAATATCGAAAAAAATTAATACCAGTACGATATCTTTTACCGTACAGTACCGGTACCTATGTATTGATTCATACCCCTTACAAAAGACCCCCCACATAATGTACCCTACACCATACAAGATACCCGGGGACAAATCAAATTTTTTACCACGTGAAATTAAATCGTACCCGGGTACCTTGCACGGTAAAATATGGTATATAGTGCACAATTTTGCACAAAATTTTTGATTAAAGATAATGTATTAAAACTTTATGATATGTACAAATAAATTTTTTTATATGAAACATGTATATATTTTCTTAATATTTTATATACTAATATATATCTAATTTAAAAAATTGGACTCACTAAACAAATTAAAAAACTACACATAGTGCACATGAATTTTATACACTGATTACTGAATCCGGAAGTTGATAGAAAGTCATATCAAGTTTCTGTGTATTTTCACATGACATAACCTTTGCACTGCATGGTACCTCATAGCTATCAGATCTGAAAGTTGATAGAAAGTCATGTGATCTATATTTTTTCTCATGACGCTAATTTGCTGCACTTCTGTTTGACCGATGCGTGATTTATATTTGGCTGTGTTCACCCCTGCTTATCATTTTGTTGACAGCATGTCAACTTGAATTAATATGATAGATTCAATCACAATACACTTAAAAAATCGCAAAAAAGGTATGATAATAGCAATTATAGCAGTTTACAAAATGTATAGCCCAGTGATTTTTTGTGAGGATAGCTAGAAACTATTGCAAATGGGTCACATCATGATTTGCAGTAGTCGCACCTTTTTGAAACTACTATAGAGTGGCTTTAAAAACTGGTAACCTGGAATTCTACTATAAGGCCATGAAAAATTAATTAATTGGTTTTCATAACCCAGGCTGGGTCAAAATTTGGAAATCTCAAAAAAAAATTTTTATATGTTTTAATAACCGGGTGGGATTTTAAGAAAAATTTTATATAAATTTCATAAAATGTTATATATAAAATTTAAAAAAAAAGCCAGCCGGCCGGGTCAGTTAAAAAACACATGATATGAAAACCAAGTAGTTAAATTTGTGTGGCCTAATAGAGATTTGTAACTTTTTTTGTAAATCGTGGAGATTCATGATTTACAGAATTTTCACTAATAGCTATATGGAAAACAGCTATGCATTATTTTCATTTTTTTTACACAAGCACGGAGTATTCCTGATCATGATATATTTACACAGTCATGACTTGAATTACATATACTTACTGGTATTAACAAAAAAAACCATAACCCTTTCTTAAAATAGACAATTGAAATTTGTAACCTTTACTAAAAAAGGAATCTACAGAAATCAGGTTAAGCGACATCAAAAAAGTTGAAGAAAACCATCCCTATACACATTTCATGTTACACAAGAAACGTGATCGTACTGGTATATGAGGTAAGAATAGAATAATCAGTTAGTATGTGTAAATTATAAGGTATGAAGTAATCGATAGCAGTGTTGTACACGGACATTGTCCCGCCGATTTTCCAGGGACGCGGACAGTCCAGGACGGGACGTCCGGGACATGTCCGCAATAATGTCCCAACATGATACATGTCCGCCGGGTAAAACCAATCAAATTGCGGAATTATACGAATTTTATTGGTAGATGATCACGTGTTGAGTCGCAAAATGTCCGGGACAAAAAAATTCTGGGCGGACATGTCCCGGACGTCCCGTCCCGGACTGTCCGCCGTCCGTGTCCGTGTCCCATGACAACACTGATCGATAGTAGTGTTCTAAGTATATACAGTACCGATGAGGTATGTTGGCAAATTAGCCTTGTTCCTTCCGCAAACCTGACATTTGTCTGGTTACATCGTTCCATCCCCCCTTGCCCAGCATAGTATCACTGGGTGGCCTGTTGGGACGACAGTCATGAAGGGTAAGGTTGGGCGTAGTTTGCAAGTTGTCTTGTGATATGGCCTGTTGGATGACAGTCATATATGCATGCAGTCTTTATAACCTGACGGGACGTTAGTCATATATGCGGCTTTCTTGAAGAATCTGATCCTATGAAAGCTGCGCAGGTTGCACAATAGGCAGGAGAATAACCCATCTGTTTCAGCATAGTTAGAACCCTAAATGAGAGACAAACCAATAATGTTTCTAGGAGTATATATGCAGACATGCACAAAAAGGATTGTAGCGGGTGTGTACACTCCACACCACTCTTAAGTAATGGCAACTTATGTGATATACTGAACAGGTATTGTAAGAAGAGTTAAAGATGATTTACAGGATTTCACGTGAAATGATGTTACAAAATAGGTATGATTATGTTTCTAGAGTAGCTGTGTATAGGCAGGGTTGTCTTTCTTATATCACAAGATTGCACGATCCTCGTCAACAGTCCCATACTATATGACGTAGTTTGCATAAAAGGACATGCCTGTAGTTATGAAGGTTGGTCACAACTGTTGTGTGCGAGGAAGGGGCACACGACGAGACGAGCAATAATAATGATCGAAGTCACATTATTGCGAGTCACCGGACTTTCCGTGTGACAGCAGATCACTGACGAAATGGTATTTTAGGTAACCTTATGATCTGCATCGATCTCTTTGTTCTTTGATTTTTCTGCTCGACATTGTGTCCAGCTATCCCCCCACCTCGCCCCAAATGGAAAGAAAAAGAAGAAAGAAGAGGGAGAAAGAGGGGCTGAGCAGAAAGGGGCGATACATTAAATTAACAAACAAAGAGATCGAAGTACTATCCTCGAAAAGATCTGCTCACGTGATGTCCTGCGGCTTGTTCCGCGACCCCCATCCCATACTGTATGACGTAGTTTGCATAAAAGGACGTGACTGTAGTTATGAAGATTGGTCACGACAGTTGTGTGCGAGGAAGGGGCACACGACGAGACGAGCAATAATAATTGAAAATATCACAAATGATTATCAAATGGAGTCAAATCGGCCCATATGATGCACTAATCCATTTGTAACTATCCCTCCCACATCTATAAACTTAATCATACGATTCAGGACGAGACGATAATATTAAATGCTTCATATTCATTTGTCCCTACAAGAAGCATCACTAATTCGGATAATGTTTTCCTCCGTATGGCAAGATAATCTTGGATGGCATTATGAGGCAAAAGAGTAATTTGTATAAAAGTTGTCATTATGCGTCAAATGCTACATTACTATAGATATCTAAATATGGAAATAGTAGTGATATCTATAAATGTACAGTTTAAAAATTCGAGGCGCATAACAACGAATTACACAAAAATACAGGACCACATCACTACCAATATATCTTCATATTGATAATGTCTCGATAAACGAGATCACGGAAGATCAATGGAATGGATACCAGGAATATACAGTATGGAAATTATAATTTATCAATATGGTATGAGTGACCTGATCTGTCTGGTATGAGATGTAAATTATTCTAAAAAAGCATATCATACTGATCAGCCATACACAACACCAAAGTAATATGGTACGGATTTTAAAATGGGTATTTTACACCCCCTTACCATACTGATTTGACTGATAATCCATACCAATCGTATTACCTTGAGTATAAAATAACTATTTTAATATTATTGTAAATTACAGCAAGTGATACGAAAATTACCTTCCTGATACGCTTCAATTGTAAAATCTTGACAGAATTTACTTTTTTTTATATACGTGCATATATATAATGTAAATTCATCAGAATTAGAATTTGGTCTGTCCGCACGTATCTATATTTGTGATTTAATGTTACCAACATATACATACTAACGCGTTTGTGTAATATGATGAGCATTAAATGATTGGCTCCAGACATAATGCTACACATTAACCAAGTATATAACGATAGTACTGTATCGGCATGATAAATGTTAAAATAGGGGTATTTTATTTTATACAGATCTGTTCATCGTAATTCATCAAATATTCAAATTTAATAATTTAAGCATATGATATCACAAGCCTATTCATGTACTAATTATTGTATAGATTCTTATACGAAAGAAGTAATACGATTCATTTTTTAATAATTTTATAACTTACTTGATCTACTAATTGAAATTCATTCTATCCTGAAACGAGTTTTTCTCCCATAGTCATGAGTAGTGATTGGAACCGATATTCTGAAATGTATAAACATAAAAGACGAGAAAGGTGGAGACAAGTTTGAGTAAAGGTGAGAGAATTTCCGAATATAAAGTAATCTTAATCGGTTGCAATCAGTTGATGTCAAATATTTCGGGTAAGTTAACCGATTAAGAATTTTTTTCTCGATTCAAATCACTCAGATTTTGAAGATCTAACACACTGGGTTGAAAGTTTCTCCAATACGCTATTTTTTTTCTTATAAAAAGAAGCATAATTATATCGTAATACTAAATAAAAAATTCCTATTTATTATGCAATCAATCATGAAAAATTTGATTTTTGTATTCATTTTATATGCAACACTTTTAACAGTAAATGCAGTTCCACACCAATTTGATAAAAGAGCCACCACCTTTATTCCTTGTCCTGATGATCTTCCGAGTCCTAATGTAATAATGACACCTGATCCTCTTGTTGCTGGACAAAGTGCAAGATTTAATGTATCCGGAACATTATATAATGATCTCGTTGCAAATATTGCTGATCTTAGAATTAGATTTATTGATTCAACAAGGAAAACGCTTATAGTCAACCCCTATTATCAATTATTTAACGAATCGTTTCCGCGCTTTACTCCATTTTCGATAGTAGCACAAAAAGTTGATGTTCCTAGTAATTTAACTAGTAAATATACTATTGAGGTTGTTATTGAAGCTAAAGAATTAGATGACATTTATGGCTGTTCAATGGCTGATGGTAAAAAA
Organism: Gigaspora rosea; assembly: GCA_003550325.1. Lineage (NCBI taxonomy): Eukaryota > Fungi > Glomeromycota > Glomeromycetes > Diversisporales > Gigasporaceae > Gigaspora > Gigaspora rosea. Next base: position 160,043 of record QKWP01000108.1, read on the forward strand.
ATAAATTCTTGATTTTTTATAAAATAGTTAATTTTTCTTTATACAATTATTTTATTTTTAATTCTTGTAACGATTTATTTTTTAATTTAATGCTTTTAATTTATATAAGTGAGAATTATTCAGTAGAAATACTTAATAAATTTAATAAATTTTTTTAAAACAATCTTATAAATTTGTTGAATTCATTTGTATATTCATTTGTATTAAATTTATTTATGTTTTTTTTTTTTTTTTTTTTTTTTTTAAAAAAAAGATTTTCATGTATTACTTTAAATTTAAACCTTTTATATCGAAACTAGTTTTATAAATAAAAATAAACACACGGTCATTTTAAGGCTAATTTTATAGATAATAATATGTTTTAAAAAAAATCAAGATTAGGCTAATTCGTGATTAATTTAATAAAATTTGGAATGATTTATAATTCATGAATTCAATAAAATAAAGGAATACACAATCAAAATAAATCCTTATGAAAAAATAGCATACGTAAGATCCTTTTTTTTTTAAAAAAAAAAACAAAATCAAAAATCATCAGGAACATCAGTCAAATCAATTCCCTTGCTGACTAAAATCATTTCCGATAACTTTTCAGTAATTTAATGCGTGTTGATAACAATGCTTCCACCTTTGAATGTATATTCTCCTTCAATATTCTCAAGTAATGAATTGATTCATTTAATTCTAATAAGACGCTTTAATTATTTTGCCATTTCTCAAAAATTTCACAAAGATCTTTTGCTGATGGACGTTTCTCAGAATTTTTATCCCAACAATTTTTTATAAGGTTTACATAACATTGTGGTGCTTCTTCATTAATAGCAGGTCTTAAATCATGATAACACGTTAAAAAATAAATTTGTGATATAGCAAGTTTTTGATTATACGATATAGCTTTTCCATATAAAATTTCCCACCTAATTATATCAAATGAATAAATATCTGATGTATTGTTGGTTGATCAAACCTTCTGGTGCAATTTATGATAAAATTCCATAAATTCCATCGGGCTCTGATTTTAATGCAATATTAACAGATATTGAAAGTCCTAAATCAGCAATATATGCGCTTTTTAAGCTATTTAACAATATATTTCCACAATGCAAATCCCTATGAATAAGATCATGAGAATGAATTATCTGAATATCTGATGCAATACATTGCAGCAGATTTAATTTATCTTTCCAAACCATCTGTGCTATAGTAAGTAAATTTTGGCGTGAACTACCTTTTGGTGCATAATCCATGATAAGAATATAATTTCCAGAGGATTTATCTTTTGATATACCAAAACATTTTAAAAAAGTTGGGCCCATATCACAATATGCTTTTAAATAATCATTAAAAGAATTGCATTTTCAAGTTACTAATTGACATATTAAATATCTTCAATTTCAAGACTATTCAGCCATTCGCATTCATTCACAGCTGATATTTATTTATAAAATTTAATAAATTAGAGATTTTAATAATAATATAATTTATAATAATGATAATACCTGATGTTAAATCTTTTTCCCTTATCGGTGATTTAAATATTTGAACTTATTAATTACGTATATATAATAGTTAATGAATTATATCCCAGGTTACATAACTCGACCATAGAACTATCAATCGAATTTCAAGATCAGGTGTAATTACTTATAATTTCTTCTTTTTAAAATTTTTTAAATCTATTTTTCAATTTCAAATATATTTGATCATATTATATAATTGCTTTACAATACAAATGCTAAATTTAAGCTTAAATAAAATTTACCTTAGATACCAAAAATAATTTGCTTTATATATATCCCTTTTTATTCCAATTACTTTTGATAACATCCTGCAACACTTGACATTCCACCAGCGTAACCCATCTCTGCAGATTTTTGATTAAAGGTGGGCAAAGCGGCATTTTTCTGCACCATGCATGTGCATGGTATGCTGCATGCATGCACACATGTATTCATGCTATATGCAACACAGTTTTGACAATATTTAATAGCAAATAACTTGATACACTGGTCCGTTTTACTACCAAAATGAGCGTCTCAAGAAGTCGATTCTAACAAGTCCAAAATTATCAAAATCCAATCATGGTTCTTGAGATTATTAACAAAATGTTGCCGGGTGCCCTCAATGAAATTTTATCGGTTATGATTTTATAGCGGTTTCATGATATATTATGAACTACATGAAATTTACCTGCGATTGTGTGATTTTTTTATATTTATTTAATATATATTGATGCATCTAATCAAAACATTGAATGTAAGTACGTAATTAATATGTGCTATTCTAAATTTGCCAACTATGATCAAATATTATTGTAATGCTTTAACGTTTTTATTGGTTATCAAAACAAAATTCAAGCGTATGATAAGCTCTAACATATAAATATCTTCGCTCTTATAATAAGGCCAGACCAATATAATTCTTTGTTTAACATAACCCCACCCCCTTATTTTTTAAAAATTATAAGAGCCAGTTCACATAATATTAAATACTCCCCTCTATTTTTTTAAAATTCATATGAACCAATACGCATTTAATTAACCAGTAGAATTGTAGTATTTGTTTCCATGTAATATGAACATGTGTTTTTTTTTAAATACCCACCCCTCAATCATGAGCCATTTTATGTTATGTTAAACAAAAATCAGATTGGTCTAAAATTATCGTCTGTTATGATTGCCCTGTACATTTTTACCAATTATTTTCTAGGATGGCATGTCACTATGTCCAATTTGTTTCAATTTTTTTTGGACATATTCCAATTGAAAATGAACATATGTCCAAAAAAAATTGAAACCAATTGGACATAACGACGTGCCATCACTGTGCCATCCCTGATAATGTTGATCATGTAGACCTTTCTAATTACAGAAATTAAGTCTCATGACTATAGGATAAAATCTCGTTTCAAGAATGAAATTCAATAAGTAGATCAATTCAATTAATAAAATTATCATAAACTATTTTTTGGTTTAACTAATCTATACAAATGGTGATATCAAAATGTATACTCTTAAATGACTAGATGATCAATATAATCAAATAATTGACCCTATAAAACAAGCCAATCCGTGGTTATATTCCATGGTTTTCCCATAAATGTTGCATATTCACGGAATTAGGGATATCGCGGATCTGCGATAGCATAATATGCGCATAATTCAGCATTTAAGCATATGCGAAAGCATATTCGCATATCAGGATGAATTTCTCATAATTAATAGAGCATAATCTGCGCATAAAAATGACCGGAATTAAAGATCGAGTAATATCGAGTTTATTAATTTCCCCACCAGTTCCTATTGGACGCATAGAAATCTTGCATTTGAAATTTCAAATTACGGTACGAATGTTAAGTAATAAAACATACCATTAAAATAGTATAAAAATTTAACAAGAAACATAAATTATGCCATGCAAAGATAATTTTTCGTTTTGCATAACTTGGTGTTCCAATATTGACTATAAATTTATATGCTCATGTTCACATATAAAGCCACGCAAAGTTAATTTTTCGGTTGCATAACATGGAATCAGAAATTTTGGTATTTTTTTTCGGTTCTATTGGGTAATTCATGGTACCAACGGGCGACACCGAGAAAAAATTAAATAGCAAAAACGGAATAATTGGCACGATTGAAATTTAAAAAAAAAAAAATTTTTTTTTTGAAAATTAAGTCGACGAGTTATGAATTCTTTTCGTAATTTTATATTACACAGATTCTTGGGTTTTATTGGTAAGTTACTGATGGGTTCAGTATTCACATATTCCAATTCCATTGCGATTACAATATCCAACATTATATGCTCCACTAGCACCACCCATTTCTAAAAATAAATGAATGCCTTATGTTCATCCTTTTCAACTTCAATTCCTTCATCATAACAGACACCAACGAAAAATAATCCACAAGAAACATATTTCTCTGCTAATTTTTGGTAATAATTGAATACTTTGTGTTCATCCTTTTCAACCCATTTACCATAACGATAGCAAGTTGCAAGAACGATTTGAATCGTAGGATTAGTTTGATCATATAAGCAAAAATCGATAGCATTAACTAGATTTTGCTTTTCTTTTTTTTTTTTTTTTTTTTTTTATTATTATTATTATTTTATTAGAAATTGCTCTAACGATTCAAGAATTGAATTAGAATTTTTCCTTTCAATCTTTCTCATTATAGAGATTACACATTTCTTTAACAATTTCATTTAGATAAGATCGTTAAAAATCTTATAAATTGTTATATTGAACAATAAATGTATCGGAGGGGAATTCTATTTAGTTAACATGTATAAAACCCAAAACCCGATGGATTTGTCTTGCTTGAATTTGATATAAATCTCATATCATATTTAATGGAAAGAAAAGATTATCATTATTTGTTAGTTCTAATTTAAGCTCTAATGACTTAAAGATCACGGAAAAGGATGGTTTCATATTAAGTTTTATTGGTTACGTCAGGGTGTTAACGTTTGCCAAGGGTTTCATCTTTCTCATCTTTCTTGACTTAGGTTTCGTTTTTCGCCATTTTGGAAATAGGGTTAAATAGGGTTGAACTTGAGAACAATCTTAGCTAGTATCACCATTTCGACTTTCAAAAATTCGCCAACAATGAGACCCTATAAAAAAATTTGATATGGAAAAATATGGAAAAATACATGGAAAAATAACCAGGAAAAATATGTAAAATAACCAGGAAATTCGTATGTAATTTACAGGTAATTTTACACTTTTTTAATGTTCTTTTTACATGCAAAATTCCATATTCAAAACACGGAAAATGTACCATTTACGTGTATTTGAAACATGTTATTTTATATAGAAAAATAACATATAATTATTATATTTATTATTAATATTTTATATTTAATAAATTAAATTAATTAATATACGATATTTTTTTATTAAAAATGATTTAATAGATTTTATTTATTTAAAAAATTTTAATACTAATAAATTATTTTAACTAGTTATATCAAAATGAATTTATTAAAAGGCAATATATACATAATAGTTTAATACTACTATTTAGGTTCGATAAGATATAGGTTGATTTCTTTTTCTTTTTGGTCATTTTTAATATTTTCTAAATTCATATTTATAATATTATAAATAATTAAATTATTTAATTAAATTATATAGATATTATAAAATTTTGCTTTTTATAAATTTTTAGTTTTATCTTTATTTGTTTGAAATTCATTTTCATTTTTAATCTCATTTGCATTTTCAATTTCATTTTCAATTTCATTTTCGCTTTCACTTATAATTTCTTCAACATCCGAATTGTTTCGATTTGCAATATTTACATTAGGCATTTTTTCTTGAACCTTTTGTTTCTTTTTTTTCATCTTTCATAAGAGCCTTAAAAAAATTAAAATTAAAATAATAAATATACTCTTAAAATATTAAGTTTTTTAAATTAAAAAATTTAGTAGTTTAAATATTTATTAAATAATAATAAATTAAAATTAAATTTTACTTCTATCCCGCATAACTTGCTTTATAGCTTCGTAATAGGCCCAGTTATTTTCCCCAAAATATTTCGAATATTCTTTTTTTAACTAAAAAATTTTTTTAGATCTGTATATATAAATATTTATAAATTATTACCATATCGATCCAGTTATTAACAAGTGTTGGTTTAACTCTAGAAATTGTTGTATCACATAAAATTCTATAGTTATCTAAAATAATTCCTGCCATTTTTTTTACTTCAGAAATTTCAGTTTCATTTAAAGAAAAAACTTTGCTTCACGAAATTTTTGTTTGTTTTTTATCTTTTGATACTTTTGGTTTAGAAATTATTGGAAGTCCAGAAGGGTTTTTATATTTAGCTTCGAGTGCAGAAATTTTTTGGACAGTTTCTGCAAGGAATTTTGGATTTCTTCCTGTGGTGTCATTATTAAAGATCTAAAAATTAAAAAGGAAATAAAAAATTTCAATATTTATATTTTGATCAACACGAAATTTCAACGTGTTTAATAAATTAAATATGATTGGCTACTAATTATAGGATGCATTACTTATTCTTGCTCAGATAACATGATATGACGAAGATGCATATGGTAATAATTACAGTTCAAATTCAAATAATAATATAATAAGTAAAAATGATATATATTATTCTTCCTTTATAAGAAAATTTTTCAGATATAGCAAAAAACGAATTCGTCTTTTGCTATATATCTAATACAGTATACATGATTTTACCTGCAACTTTCCGTGTTTTTGCAGACTTACTGGCTTTTACATACTGATTTCCGATGTGTACAAAAATTTAGTGAAGTTCATGATTTTATTTTACATGCTGGTTCCGTGTCTATTCCGTGTGTGTCTGTATATCTCCATGTTTTGCTACATGTATTTACATATCTTTGCGTGTGCCCTTTTCTTATAGGGAGATCATTAAATAACTATAACTTGAACTCATTAACTTAATAATAATAATCAGTAACTTTTTTCAGTAATAATGGTTACATTCTTATATGTTATGCAGTCAATATTTAAATGATTGGACCAACTATTCACCACAATATTCAACATATAATGGAGTCTTCTAATTAGTTGATAGCGTATTAAATATTTTTAATTAATTTATTGGTCAATAAACATGATTTGATTTCCATAATTCGAGTTGACATGAATTCGAGTTGACGTAAAGTCAACAGATCGAAAAGATGCTAAGCATGTGGATGCGCATCGTGGAACCATCAACCAGAACAAGTCCGGTCCAGATAATCAAAGGAGGTGAGTATGGTTTGAATAACTTTCCATAAACAGTAATCACTAACTTGATAAAGGCGACAATGAGAACAAAGATAAATCCATTGGAAACGCAAATTGGCCTTACGCCAATGATTGCTCACTCAACTGTGACAGGCCACAATTTCGACCCAACCCTCCCTCCCAAAAGAATCCGGCCATTCTCATAATATCATAACGTGTTTATAATCACGGCCAGCTGGCATTATGCAGATGGTCAGCGTTAAGCCACACAAACGCAACAAACTCAACGATTTTACAGGGCCGTCACAAAATTTCGGGTCGGATGTATCAGATCTAGTACAGGTAAAATTTTATATGAAAAATTGATCTATTCCGATCCTGCCGACCATGATTCCGATGCACTCCGACATATCCCGATCCGAAATTTTGGGGACCCCGTATAAGGTAAACTCAACTGCTATATAAGCAAAATATCAATATCACATGTTTAAAGGTAAAAAAAAAAAAA
>QKWP01000108.1:167640-264537 GCA_003550325.1 Gigaspora rosea
TTATGCAATGCAGGCGGGAAACCACCGGCCAGCGCTAAGCCGCATAAACAACTGCTTACGGTTATCTCCCGGCGCAATATTATTGCTATTTCCCGGGAGCATATCCCGTTTCAGTTTCAATTTCAATAGCACATAAATCACAGCTAAATGAACCTGCCATTTTCATAACTATAACTAGTGAATGTCAATTCACATCACACACATCACATGTTCATATTAACGGCCGGCCTGCGTTACGCAGGCGGGAAACCACCGGCCAGCGCTAAGCCGCACAAACTCAACTGCTTACGGTGATCTCCCGGCGCAATATTATTTGCTATTTCCGGGAGCATATCCCGTTTCAGTTTCAACAGCTAATATAATCTGCATCCATCAAATAAAATTAAACTCCGGTATATCAGACCGGACTATCCAATTGTAAGAAACATGCGTGCAATGCTTTTCGATCAACATATGATATCAAAAATATGGCAAAACAGGGATAGGCTGACGCCGTGGATGCCGTGGGAGTGCACATTAAGTCCGATAAATAAACTTAATCAACTGCCTAATTTAGAATCGCATGAAATAATGCTAATGATATCTTCATTTTCTTAGCAAGTATAAGAAGAAGCATGAGACTGGCGGACTATCAGCCATCTTCGCTAACCCTATTAAAAGTCGGTACGCAAAAATACATACATAAATGGGAGTTTTATGCAGATAAACACGGGTTCCATAATCATTGCACGGAAACTGTTTATCCAAAAAATTTAATACACGTTATCCGATAAATTCAAATGTTATTTTTTTTCATGTATTACGATGTAAACATGTTATTCAAATTAAAACTTAGCCGAATGAATCATGATCATAAATGTATACTTATTATACTCGATCCTAAAATTTATGTGATCCTTTTGAATTACTGTATTATGATGCTTTGTTTATTTTTACACCCAAAAGTGTTGAAATTTATAAACATTTATAAGCTTGTACTGAATAATGGTAGTCAAATGCTTTGAATATAATTATATTGAGTTTTTTGAAAAGGAAATAACTAACGTGATTCATGAGGATACTGAATAAATGCAATCGATGCTATCGTTATTGGCATAAAATTAAACATCCTAATACGCTAAATAGGATGTGCCTATAGATCAAAAATAAAAGGATGAGATTATTTCAATGCTATTGGTAGAATTGATGTTGAATTGGTGAAGTTGATTTCACCAGCATCTCAAAATGGAGTCGTTTATCCAATATCGAATATATTTAATATTATATAACGATAACGTATTTATTTGGATTAAATATTCAAATTCTTATTTAAGTTTGCTAGGATCTAAGATCCATTTAAGTAGATTTAGAATCTACTACAAATGCAAATGCTCTATATCCCACCTAAACATATACAATACATAAATTTTACGTTACTATAACTAATTATAACAAGTACCACTGGTAACTAATAATACACTGTCAATAAACTACCTATATAAAATTTTTAATAATTTAATGCTCAATAAATTTGATCTTGTTTTAATCATTCTTGAAGAATCAGTAGGATCTCCTGAACCTTATTTAGTTGAATCTGAAGCCCACAATAGATTACGCACCAATAATTGTTTAATAAATATTATTTCAATTTGGTGGCTTCAATTTTTTAACTGTTAATGAAGATAAACTAGATTCATTTATTAAAGCGTTACTAACTGAAAAAAATAGAAGAGATAAAGATGGAAATCAATATTTATAAATGATCTGATTTTATGATTTAAATGTTATTTTATTGTCAATTCTTAAAAAAAAGAAAAAAAAAAAAGCAAATTATTGGACATATTTAAATAAAAGTATTTTATTATCTAACGATAAATTTTTATTAGAAAAGAATTTTTAAAGAGTTTACTTTAATAATAAATAAATCAGAAATAGTTCAAATTTTGTTTAGCTGAATGTATTTATAAAAATATTTTAGTTTATATTTTTTTTTTTTTACCAGATAAAATTTGATAAAATACATATTTTTATTTTGCTTAATTAATGTTTAAATGTGTATATATGTTGTGCCTCAGATCGATCCTTGCGTCAGATTGACACCGGCCTAAATTAGATTAGGGTTAGGGTAAAATTACGGTAAAGGCCAGTTGTTGCCGATCATTTAATGCTGGTCAATTGATAGTCACCTGACGTGCGTCGGATTCAATCTGACGCAAGTTTTAATCTGAGGCACAACATATATGTGTATACATAATCAGTAATAACATAAGATTTTATATGAGTACTGCAAAGGGGAAAAGTCCCAAGAACTTGGTATTGCCTCAAAGATCAGTTATGTTTTAAACTCAACCGTATAATTCCCATTTGTTTTGTATGACGATATGTTTTGTGATATTGAACATATTTTTATATTACAGTAAAGTTGCAAAATATCATGTTTGAAGAAAGAGTCGTCGTTATTTTATATAAATCATAGGGAAAAAAATAAGAAAAATATTATTTCCATGACTTATTAAGTTTCATTAATTTTATTTTTATATGTCAATTAATTTTAATAGATTATAAATTATGAAAATTTCTAAAAATACCTATAGGGTTGGTACCAGGGATGGTAAAATTGGAGGTCATTTGCATTTTTTTCAAATGACCTAGGTCATTTCAGACTAAAAAAAGTTCATAATAAAATTGAGGTCATTTGAGGTCCTCTGAGGTCATTTGAAGGTCATTTACCATCCCTGGTTGGTACCCGTATAAGAAAAAAATATAAGGGAGCTGACATTTATTACGTAATATTTTAGGGGGTGTGGGGGTTGGCATGTATTATAACAATATCTTACGTTACACAAAGATATATAGTAAATTATAAATTGGCCAATTATATTGGATCTTACGTGGGGGGGGAGGGGGGTAGCCCTCATAGTAAATGGATACTACGTAATAATTGTCAGCGCCCTAACCTTTAAAGTCGGTATGTTTATGGTTAGTGTTAGAATTAGAGATGTATTTATATGTAAAATTAGGCGCTGAATATTTCCACTTAAGGGCATTTTATTGGTTTTCTTAATAAAATTTAGTGATACTGTTTTACCGATTTTAATTTTTCTTTCTTATATCCAAATAGAAATCCTCATAATTATTTATTTGTTATATCATCAAATTTTATATTTAGGAATTCTTCAACTGATCAGTTACGTATTTGAGCTTAAAATTATGCCTCAATATAATAGTTAGAACCGATTACATTAAAAAGTATTTTTTGATAACTTTTTTTTTTTGAATCAAAATATACATTCAAATAATTATTCAAACAAATACTATATAAACGAAAAAACGCGTTAATTAATTAGCCTGTGCATTATTTCGGATACGCCCATGTACATTATTTCAAAATAAGGGCGGATTTTTTTGAATCCAATACAGTCAATATTCCATACATGCATGTAGTTGGAAAAAGTGCTCTTATGGAGAAGTGCATGTATAAAAAATTCAAGATCAAAATAAGGTGCGCTTGTACGAACTTAGTTAAATATAAATACATATATTTATGAATATATTTCAATTCGATTCCTTCATATTTGATTTTAAGATTATTCATAATTGATTTTCTTATGATTTTTGGGGATACTATGACGGTTATATCTATCAAATAAAAATTCCAGATTTTATTTGGCGACACACATATTATATCGCACATAATTTACAAATTCTTATTATATTAATTTCGTGTTCCTATGTGAAAGCCTTATATGGAGAATGGCTAGGAAAACCACGTTTAAGTCTTGAGATTAATGTTTATTTTACACGAACTTTCGATTCCGGATTTTTAGTTTAGCTTTTATTGAAAGTCTGGTTTTTGACGTTTATCGGTTAATTATGTGTGACGATAGACAAAAGCCAACCTTTTTTTGATGCATCTGATATTCTTTCTTTGTTAATAATTTTGCCAGCTCATATAAAATCGGAATGTTGTATTGATACAAATTTGCCAATTTTTTGGTAATTTTATCTGCTTTTAAGAATTACTTTTTAATTTCATTTTTAATTTCAATCATGTTCAGGTAATGCCATGCATTTAAGGTTTCATTTTTGTTTCAAATTGCGATATTAATTACGGCTTATAGTTTTATTTCTATCTTAAATCGTTGCCTAAATATTTTCAGCATAGTTTATACGGCATATTTATATATTTGGTTATTATTTTTTTATTATTTTTTATTTATTATTTTTTTTTATACAGTTCACTAGGTTAAATTTCGGTTTCACATAGTTTCGGAAGGTTAATTTCAAAAGTTTCTAATTTTGTACGAAACCGAAATTCCAGGGCCAAAACGTTTCGAACCTTGGGGGAGGTTTCGGCCAATATACTGCATATGACCGAGATCTACTGGGTTATTTTTCACCATGGAAAATGCATTCAAAAATTTGTACTAGGTTAGCGACGTAGATCTATCTAGAAATCAGACCGAGGATCAGGACTACAATTAGAAAATTTCAAATCAAAAAGTTCATTTTGTTAAAATCGCTTTTTCCTCAAAAATCTGCATAATCTACCACCCTTAGTGTTCTAACAAAAAAGTTTTACTTATGCGATTTTACTATATAACTATTTAGCCTTTAACCTTATACGAAACGCAAGCCCTAACATTAATGAACTTCGAAAATTCTGTCTAAATTATGCATAACCGGGCAAAAATTTCTTTAATACGTTGGAAATAAGAGCGTCTACTCATTATTTTGTAAGTCATGAGGTGATTTACAAATGTTCTGAAACGCTTGAAAAATAATCAACGATCAAATAGATAAGTTTTTTGATGTTGGCCAATATTTATCCCGGTTCAGATATCGATTCAGTCATCGGAAAATTTTTCAGTTGCCCAAAAATTTACGAAACTGTTGTAAGAACTTATTTCTTGCAATAGCGGGAATAAAAGATAAATCATGGGTACTTCAGGCCATGGATGATAAATGACTTTAAATGACCCAAATGACTCAAATGACAAATGACCAGTCATTGGTCATTTCACGCCCAAATGACTTAAAAAGGTCATTTAACTCTGGTTAATCGATTATCTAATACTTTTAGCCAATCAAATTTGATTATTGTTCTTCGTAAAATAAAACGTTGCTAGATGCTATCTAATAAAAATGATCACACATGATAAATAACTGAATCATTTGATGAATTGCTGTCATTTTTAATTTGGCTAAATGACTAGGTCATTTCCAGACCAGTTGTAAAACGACATTCTAATCGAATCATAAGATCAGGTATGAAGTGATTAAAAAAAAACACAAGACAAAAAAATAATGTATTTACTTTTTTTAAAAAATAAAAAAAAAAGTTTGTGAATAATAATTTACCGATTGTAAAATGATATAAATCATTTTCAAATTTACAAATGGCAATTGAGAAATGATGCGAACATATGCATTAATTAAAACATGCATTATACAAGTTTTTCGTAATCGTAGGATGTCAACTCTATGCAAAATGACCTAATGACCAAACGAGTCAATTCAAAATGACCCAAAATTTGAATGACCTCAAATGAGCGGTCATTTTGAGGCCATTTGAGGTCATTTGAAAAACCAGGTCATTTACCATCCCCTGTTTCAGGCACTACATAACCGGAGATCTACCGGGATTATTTCTCCGTTTTGGAACCATTTCCGATAAATTCATATGATCATATCCGAATAAGTAGATGACTAGAAAATTAACCATGCTTACATTATATAAATACTATTTAAGTTTGTTCTTCTTTGTTGTCTAAATAAATAATTAAAAAAAAATGAACCTTTCTTTAATATTTACGACTGTATTAAAACACTTCACCGAAGGTCCACCCGTAAAATCATGGGATTTGAAATTTCATTTAGCAGTGGCAATGATTAAAAATAACGATAGCATCTGGGATTTACCTACTGAAGGACTTCAAAATCGATCTTATGAATTTAAGGTTCCTTCTAATATAATTATAAAAGAAGTTACCTTAAATGAACGATATAGGCAAAAGAGTAAATTACATTTGGAAAAAGGTTTAAAACAATATGAAGATGTTTTAGATGATAAATGGAAAGAACCAAAGGATATGATAACTGGTGAATGGGTTTATATTAAGGAAGATGAAGAAATTAAAAATAATGAAATGGACAAAGTAGTATTCCATATACACGGTGGCGCTTATTGTATAGGTTCAGCTAAATTGTCTAGAGCTCTTACTTCTAAATACGTAGAGCTTGCTAAAGCTCGAGTTTTTTGTAAGTTACTTGGATTAATACTACTTTTAATTATTGATATTATAATTAATTACTAAATCTTATTAAATTAGCAACTAATTATCGTCTCGCGCCACAAAATCAATTTCCTGCCTCTCTCTGTGATACAATTGCTGCCTATCTTTATCTTATTGACCCTGAACCAGATGCTGGATTTAAACCAATTAATCCGAAAAAAATTGTAATTGCAGGTGAAAGTGCAGGAGGCGGTTTAGCTCTTGCAACACTTTTATTCTTAAGGGATGCGGGATTACCTTTACCAGGAGGTGCAATTTTATTGGTGAGTATTAGACAAATAAATGATTTTATTTTATTTTATTTTTATTACATATCTGATATTTACATATATACACATTATTTATTTACATAACACTTCAAGTCACCATGGGTATGTATATATTTGAGGCTCAGTTTCAAATTAATAAAAAAAAAAAACTAACATAATTTTAATCTTTAAAATAGCTAGACTTAACTCATAGTATGCCATCTTTTTGGGATACTGAAATAATAACTGCCGACCTTATTCGTGATACATTCAACATTCGGCCTTCATCTTCTCTCGCAGATGAATTTATCGCTGATGCTAAGTCTCTATCTGATAAAATTGCCCAAAAAAAGCCTGCCATCGTTAGTCATCCTTCTTTCATTGAAGTACCTCGTTTTCAATTATATTGCACTAACGAAGCATTAGCTATTCCTTACATTAGGTAAATGCATCTTCTTATTTAAGAAACTTATTTAGATGCATATTTTAACTTATTCTATATCCATCATAATTTTCATAATTGATTTCTAGTCCTTTGCTTGCAGAGTCATTGGGAAATTTACCACCAATCTTATGTGTAAGTAACTTTTTGCAATAATTATCTTTATAATAAGTTTATTATAATGAAATTAATCACAAGATAATTTTAATTATAGCAAGTTGGAGGATTTGAAAGATTGCGTGATGAAGCCATATTCTTTAGTTATAAAGCTGCTTATCCTCAGGAATATCAATTACCTTCATATGCAACTAAAAATTTTGAAAAGTCACCTTTTAAAAAGCCTACTAAGGTTATACTTGAAGTTTATAATGATATGCCTCATTTCTGGCAGGTAAGTAGAAAAAATATTTGGGATATTTTATTCTTTTGTCATAAGCACAGTATAAACTTTTTAAATCACTGTATATAGATGTTCCAATTTTCTAAATCTTCTCAAATATCTCTTGAACGCTGTGGTGAATTTATTAAACGTGTCACATCTATAGAAGACAATAATACTTCCATGATTGATCTTCTTAAAGAAGATGTAGTATCTCCTCCTATCTCTATTTCTCCCTCATTTATTGGAATGAGAGTTGGTATAAATGGTGAGATCAGAGAATTGAATGAAACTGATCAGGATTGTTTAAAATGGGATAAAATTGGCATAGTTCCTAAAGAAACTATGCGCATGAAAAAATTATAAAGATGTTGGCACAAAGTTAATCTAAAGTCTCAATCGAGTTGGAAGTTTATTTTGACTTTAATTAATCAATTAAATTCTTACCGAAATGCCAATAAAATTAAACTTGACTCACTGATACTATGTAAGATGCCTAAAAACCACCATCGCTCTTTATAAGATAATACTACCTTCTACTTTGGATGTTTGCAGGTGTTATTTCTAAATTATGTATGTTATTTTGAGGTAGTACAGTACTTTAAAGCAAAATGTAACCACTTTTTTTTAATAATAAAAACTTTAAATTATAAAGAAAGTTAGGGCAAAAACTTTTTGGCAAATTGAAAGATTTTTCGTTAAATTACATTTCTCTTAGAATAATTTTTATGATATTTTGCTTTAAAAAATATTCTGAGTTAAATATTATAATAACCTAGAAATTGCTACTTAATGTAAATTAGAGCCAGGCTCATCCTAATGAAAAGCCTGTCAACGGGCGATCATTATTGCGAAATCAGATGACTTTATGATCGGGCATATTATAGGTTTTAAATGTATCCTTTTATGGTTATTCTTTGATTATTGTTGTTATATGTTGAAACTTGTTTTTTGCAGGTAATTTGTGATTAGCATATGATTTTCAAAGTTCTCATTGTTATGTTTATTGTTACGGGTAAGGGACAATGGCAAGCAGGATATTTAAGGCTGATTGTCTTTTGGGAAGAAAGTTATCCTTTTTCTTCGCTATCGCTCGCCTTTGTAGAGGCTGGCTCTATCCCCTCCCTTACCCACCCGAAGTCAAGCAAGTGAAAATGTTGTTATGCCAGGCTCCACGGCTGCGTTAGCAGTGCAAGGACCTGATGTTTTGTTGGCCTCCACGGCTGCAGTAGTAGTACAAGGACTAGTATGCATGAGTTTTTACAACTACAAGTGACAGTACAAGGACATAATAAGAAGGTTTCCTTGCTTATAGTAGCATTGACATATATGCCGATACTCTTCTTCGCTATAGAGAAGTCTGTAGGTTGTCTCCCTACTTGAAGTCATTTTAATCTGTAAATGATTTGAATCGCCATCTTGTCTGGCCTTACAGGTCTTGAATGGTGGTCTTTGCTTGCTGTTTGTCAGAAATATAGGTTGTCGTAGAGTAGAATGCGATAATTTATATTAGAGCCGATAGGGATAGCAAACTCCTATTCCCATATGTTTTTCAGCTTTGTTACGTGGGGTGATTGAAAAGTTTTGAACTTAGATCAATATTTTAATCATTTTTAAAGATACAATTTTAAAATTAATATACATAAATATAGTAGTTCTGATAATTCTGTAAAAAAATTTTATTAAATTTTAATCAGATAGTTATTAAAAAAATTAGATTTTAAATTTATTAACTTGAGCAATTGGAAATTATTAAAATAAAAATTCAAATTAAATTTATTTATTAAAATTTTTATATAATAAAAAAATTTATATATTTAAAATAATAATTGTATTTGTATAATTAAAATTTATATAAATAAAATTTTTTTTATAATTATTTAAAAATTTTTAATATATGTTAAAGAACTGGGCTAGATGGTGCCCCATGCACAATGTGCCCCTATTTTGATATCACAAAATTTTACTAAGGTAACCCCAGTTGCACTTCTAACAAAAAATGATCCTCTCACAATTCTGTACTAATCTTGACCCTAACCTAACCCTAACCCTAATTCTAGATAGAATAAATTATTAGTACATTAGGGGCACAAAATGCACAGGGGCACCATTTAGATTTTTCCTATGTTAAAAATCTATGTATATCTTACTATATATAGGAATTTATTTACTAAATTTGATAGATAAAAATTACTAATATAAGAATTTTTGATTATTTAATTTTAAATAAATTTTAATAATTTTATTTAAAAATATAATAGTTGTAAAAGATAATTATTAAAAAAAATTATTATTTTTTATAAAATTTGTAAAATATTAAAATTTAAAATATATATAGCCTTGCAAATAAAAAAATTTTTAAATCTAAAATTTTTTAAATTTTAACATTTTAACTTAAAAATAAATTATGTATTTAAAAACTATATAATTAAAATTATTATTATTTAAATTTCAAAGAAATTTGTTTAAAATTTTTATTTCTTTAATATTTTTAAACTAATTTTTATATATATAAAATTTATAATAGTTTTTATAGAATTTAATATTTTTGCGCATGTGCGCTGTAGTGCACTTCATATAATTCAGTGTAATGTGAAATCAAAACCCAAATAACCCGTTTTTTTGTTAATTAGGATTAGGGTGAGGTTAGAATAGTGTGTAGGTAAGAAAAGAGGTTTTATAGTAAAATTTTGCAAGGAACTTTTTTTGTTAGAGCACGAAGAGTGGTTTCATAAGCAAAATTATGAGCCACAGGCGATTTTTTAAAAGATCGCTATTTTTTCTCGATTTCACGTTACACCTGATCCTAGGATCTGATTGGTTTATCAGATGGGTGTGTTACAACGCATATGCGCTAAATTGCATAACCCGTTTTTATATACATAATTAAAATTTTAATATTTTAAAAACTATCTGATAAAAATAGCCAAAATTTTTTTATAGAATTATCATAACCACTATATTTATGCATATTAATTTTAAAATGATATCTTTAAAACTGATTGAGATATTGATCTAAGTGCAAAACTTTTCAATCACCCCACGTAAATAAAGTTTTTCAGTTGTTTAAATAAAGTCATCTGATTGAGCAATAATAATGTTCGTCTTTTTTTGACAGAGTATTATTGGTAATTTATTATGTAGCAATAGCAATATTTATAGTTGCTGTTCAAACCAAATTTGTTTGTAATGACTTCTAGAGTATTAACTATTACTGTCATCATTACTTTTATTGCTTTTTTTAGTTACATCTGTTTTATTATTCTTGAAAATAAAAATGTTGAATATTGTATTTTAGAATGAATTGTAAAATAAATATATACAAATGTATACATACCTTTCAGTACTAGAAGTTTTGAAATTTTGAATGGTTGTTGTTTATTGTTTGAGCACTATGTATTATATGTCTTTACTGCATGATGCATTGTAATATTCATACAGCTTGGACATCTACACAATAGTTAGTTTTTGAAGTACAGTATGTGTTTATAAAGTAAGTAATTAATAATTCTTCTACTAGTGAATTAACAGCAATTTTCTTTATAAAACCAGATAATTTGTTATGATATAAATGATGGTTTTTGTGAGTATCAAATATTTTTTTCCCTCCTGCCGTATAATTCTATTGTTATCAACAGATACTTGACCATTTATGCTATGGCTGTAGCCAACACTTGGGGTCAGAGTATTACCATTAAAACCCTACAATTTCCTGGGTCCCTTATTTCCATGTTGTCTCAGTTCCAAATATCCATCTCCATAACCATTGTACAATGACCTTGACAGCATTACCTGCCCATAGCAAGGAAGCACTAGCCTTGTTCAAATTTCACTTGGGGAATGTTCCTTCTCATTATGGTAATTAGTGTTGGGCTGGATATTGGACATGGACATTGGACAACCTATGTCCAGTCCAGTCCAATCCATTGTCCAGAAGGGGTTGGACATTGGATATTGTAAAATATTAAATTAGTACAATCATGTAACAAATGGCCAATCAAATATAAATTTTTGTTGTCTGGAACGAAGAGAAGGACCTTTAGTTTCTCTGATTATTAATACATAAATTATATTTTTGATAATCTTATATGAAATTATCGACAAATTCTTTCATTTTCTGTTTGTCCACTTATGTGTTATTAAATATATATAGTCTTGAGTGCCCCAATTTTATTTCATATATTTTAAATACTTTTTTTGGAAGCTTACCCTCTCCTGTGAACCCACAAAGCATCAGTTTTCATGCAATGCCATTTCTGAAACATTTGACTTTTATTTTATACTTTATATAAGTAATTAACTAGACTAAATATTGTTTGTTGCACAAAAGGTCAAGAAGCTTAAATTAACAATTTGGATTTAGAGAAGTATAAAGTTTCAATTGCATGTTTTTTTTATAGCAAATCAGAAATATCAATAGTTGTAGCTCTTAATTATTATTATATTTATTATTTTTAATTAATATTAAGGTTTACAAAAGAACTTTGTATTTGGACAAGTGATAACCATGGCATTAATCAATTAATTCAACAAACACAACTTAATGCATCAACATTTAAAAACATCATTGAATGGATACCCTTGAGCAAATTTACAAATATAAAGTATTTTGCTAAAGGAGGTTTTGGCATCATTTTTAAG
The DNA here is from genome assembly GCA_003550325.1 of Gigaspora rosea. NCBI lineage: Eukaryota > Fungi > Glomeromycota > Glomeromycetes > Diversisporales > Gigasporaceae > Gigaspora > Gigaspora rosea. The sequence goes on from QKWP01000108.1 coordinate 179,626, forward strand.
GTAGTATGGATTGATTGATATATTACAGGACTTGATTATTAAAAAAAGGTATAGAAATGAAGAACACCAATAGATGTTTGTTTAAAAAGCCTATAATTCTAAAGATATAAAACAAGATTTTTAGAAAAAATAAGCATTTTAATTTATTATTAAAGTGTAATAATTTATTTATTCTAATTACTATGGTGCCCTCGGCTTTAAACCTACAATTTTATGATTTGTTCACTTTTGCTAAAAAGTCATGTGATATAAGAGTATCCAATCAAAATGCACAGTTGCTCGTTTTTTTTTTTTTTTTTTTTTTTTTTTTTTTTTTCTTTTTTTTTTTTTTTTTTTTTTTTTTTTTTTTTTTTTTTTTTTTTTTTTTTTTTTTTTTTTTTTTTTTTTTTTTTTTTAGAGAGTGACTTTTTTTGGTTTTTGAAACCAAAATTTTTTTCAATGCCCTAAAAGGGTTGTCACATAACCATAATGCTGCATTCTGATTGGGTTAAATTAAAAAACATATACGTTTATTTTTTTCAAATTATTAATAAATTGGCAATTTTTAAAAGGCTACTACTCTACTAGTTTAGCTTTAAATTGAAATCTAAACCACAAGTTTTATTCTTTAGGACATAAAGAACAAAACTTGCGGATTATTTTTACATTTTATAAATTTTTAAAAGAGGAGTAGCATTTTTTGTAAAGCTATTTTTTATGTAGATTTAAAGCTGAGGGCACCATATAAAATGCCAGATAAAAGACCCAAGTCTCTTTCATTCCACCAAAAAATTGATTAGTAAAAAAAGAAATTAATTAGTAAAAAATGAGGTGGGTCTAATATATGAGGGAATCTTGTATCCAGCAGTTTATATAATATTTTAGGTCTAATATATGAGAGGTTCTTGTATTTAGCAGTTTATATAATATTTTAGGTTTAAAATCGAATATAAATATGGAGCAAATCTGCAATTCTATATGGAATAACCAAGAACCCAAAAGATGGTAACTACATGTCTCAAAAAATTGTTAGATAGTAAATTTGGTGAATTAAGTTGGAGTTTTAAGTAGTTAATTTATATTATATAGTTAATAGACTTAATAAAATTCACAAAGCCAAAACCTAGTACAAAAAGATTTCTATTTTGGAAATTTAGTTAATAAAAAATATGTTAGTCGTATATTACTAATTTTGACTTATATAATAAACAAATTAACTTTATGTTTTTAATAAAACCTAATTGTAGTATGCTAATAGTGGCTTTTTTATTAAGTAAATCGATCTACATTATTAAGACAATTTTGTTTACTATAATAAACTCCAGTTAACTCTAAATTTTTATAATTTTTTTATTATTAGTTGTTTGTAAAAAGATTACTTGCATCATAATGGATTCTTTTGGTACAACAATGTATTTTATAAAAATCAATTAATAAAAAATTATCAGATTTTTATAAAAATTTAGAGGTAATTAGAACTTATAATAATGAACAAATTTGGTTTATTAATTAAGATCAATTTACTCAATAAAAAATTTGCTAAAAATGCATCTAAATTAATTTTAGTCTTTTATATGATTACTTAGTGCATAAAGCTAGACAAAATCTTATAATTCAAAATATTTATTAATTAATTCTAAATTTATGCACTAAGTAAGCTAGTTCAGACCTATTATTTCTATGAACATGAACTAAACTTAGTTCAAGTTCAGGTTCAGGTTCAGTATTGAACCTGAACCTGAACATTTTTTAAAACATGTTTAGGTTCAGGTTTAGTATTAAACTTTTAGAGCTAGTTCAGGATCAGTTCAGGTTTAATTTATAAGTTTATAAACATATTCAGGTTCAGTCTAGCATTTATAAGAACTAGTGATTCTAGATTTGGATCCAGGTTTGGTCTGGCCCAAACCAGACTCAAACTCTAAATTTTATTATTTAAAACTTTATACTAAACTCAAACTCAATCATAAGTTGGTTAGAATAGTCCAAATTTTGCAAACTAGTTTGAGTCTGAATAAAAATATATGTATTTTTTAATATTAAACAAGTTTACTTAGAGTAAGAAGTATAAATCAGTTAGTAAAATCTATTTTTTTACTAACTGATTATAACTTCTTGCACTAAATAAACTAGTTTAGCATCAAAAAATATATCAAAACAATATATTTTACTTTATCTTTCAAAGAAAGAATGCTTAATTTTGGAAATTTTTATTAAAAATTCAAAATTAAACAACTTATCTTTGAAAAAAATTTTAAAGAAAATAAAATAAAATATACCAATATGTGTATTTTTTTGGTGCTAAACAAGTTTACTTAGAGCAATAAGTTATAATCAATTAGTAAAATTTAGAGATTTATAAAACTTTGTATAATTTTATTAATAAAATTATACAAATTTCTATTATTCCCTAAATTTTACTAATTGATTATAATTTTTTGCTCTAAGTAAACTTGTTTAGCACCAATAAAATACACATATTGGTATATTTTATTTTCTATAAAATTTGTATCAAAGATTCTTAATTTTGAATTTTTATAAAATTTCAAAATTAAGCAATTTTTTCAAATTTTAAGAAAATAAAATAAAATATGCCGATTTGATGTATTTTCTGGTGGTGAACAAGTATACTTAGTGCAAAAAGTTAGGTTCAATTAGTAAAATTTAGAGAATAATAGAAATTTGTATAATTTTATTAATTAAATTATACAAATTTTTATAATTTTCTAAATTTTACTAATTGAACCTAACTTTTTGCACTAAGTATACTTGTTCACCACCAGAAAATACATCAAATCGGCATATTTTATTTTATTTTCTTAAAATTTGAAAAAAAGATGCTTAATTTTGAAATTTTTATAAAAATTCAAAATTAAGCATCTTTCTTCATATTTAAGAAAAGTAAATTAAAATATGCCAATTTGATGTATTTTTTGGTGCTAAACAAGTTTACTTAGTGCAAGATGTTATAATCAATTAGTAAAATTTAGAGAATTATAGAACTTTGTATAAGGGCAGTGTCATTAATTACCTGATTATTTTTTATCAGAGGCCTATCCCCTCCCTCTTTCTTAATATATATATAGTCAGATTCTTATATATAATTTTAACTTTTTTACCCCCTCCTCACCTAAAAAATCACCTAATTTTTGTCACTCTTCTAATTTTATTAATAAAATTATACAAATTTCTATAATTTTCTAAATTTTACTTTTTGATTCTAACTTTGTAATTTAATTAAACATGTGCATATATTATAAACCTGAACATGTTCATGACCCTTGAACTGAAACTAAACTGAACTTTTTTTAAGTTCAGGTTCATGTTCATGTTCAATAATTTTAAGTTCAGGTTCAGTTTATTATTGAACTTTTAGAGCAGTTCAGGTTCAGGTTCAGGTTAATTGAACCTGAATCTGAACCTCTATTGAAATAAACTAAACTTCAAACCCCTATTTAGGCCTATAAATATATCAAATTAGCAGAATTATTTTGAAATTTGGGGAAAAGATACATAATTTTGATTTTTGATCAAAAAGTCAAATTTAAGTATGTTTTCCTTGAATTTCAAATAAAATAAAAATAATTTTGCTAATTGTTCAAAGAACATTAGTGTAGAGCCAAAAGTAGTTAATGTCAGTGTATCTGCAAATTACGAATTTTGATTGGCTAAATCAGGTATAACACAAAAAACAACAATCAAAACAATTCAATTATGTTTATTGGTTAAGTTTGCTATAATATAAAAAAAATCTATTTATATTTGGTTCTTTGAACTCTAAATGGTTCCATTTTTCTAGTTTAATATATTTTTAGGTGTTGAATAAGTTTACTTAGTGCAATTATTTAGTAAAATCTTGTAAATCATAAGATTTTATAAAATTTTATAATAAATTTCTAGAAAATCTTATGATTCACAAATTTTTTTATTAATTCTAACTTTATGCACTAAGTAAACTTATTGATAATATAGAATTTGTGCAAAGTCTATTTAAACTTATATAAAAATAATCTATAAAAAGACTTATATAAATATTATATATTTATAAATTTATATATTATAATTAATTGATAATCTGCTTTCAACTGAAGAATTGGTGTGCTTCTATCTAAAATTTTTTCTTACTAAGTTAACGATACATGTCCACTAATTGAAAGTTGTAGAGCTCATCGAGCCACATCTAACAGTGGTTAGATCATCCAAATTAGGCTAGTGGATGGTGAGTTATTGTCAAAAATATTGGCCTACTATATAAAAATCTGTAACAGAAATGAAAATCCTATAGGCAAAATGTGGCATGCTTCTATTTAAAATTTTTTTTACTAAGATAACAATACCAGTACATTACTACTAATTGAAAGTTGTAGAGCTCGTCGAGTCACATCTAACAGTGGTTAGATCATCCAAATTGGCCCATTGGATGGCGAAATATCATCAAAAAATGATTGGCTAACTATATAAAATCTTTATATAAACTTATATAGTCGGCCAATTATTTTTCAATGATATCTTGCCATCTACTAGGCCAATTTGGATAATCTAGCTACCGTTAGATGCGACTCGATGAGCTCTACAACTTACAATTAGTAGACATATATTATTAACTTAGTAAGAAAAATTTTTAGATAGAAGCACGCTACATTTTGCCTATAGTGAATTTTATACCTGATATTACTATAGGTCACATGGCGATCAATGACCATCATACATATGATCACATAGCATAACACAAATCTAAAGATTCTAAAGAATCTAAAATATCTAATAGATCTAATAAATCTATTCTTTATATTATTTATTTTATTTATTTTATAACTATTAAATCTATCATATCTATCTGATATATTATATCAAGCATAAATAATTGATAGAATCGATATATTATAACTGATAGATATGATTGTTATTTTTATATTATCTGACATGTATAAATATCACTGATATTTCTACCAGAATGCTAATAGTTTTCAACAACTCAATTAAATAAATAAACTATTAGTGTTTCTATACGCTAATTAACAAAATCTAATACTTGTGTCTTCATACATGTGAATAATCATTTGTAATCATTAAGTGGTTTAACAATTAATCATGTGATTATTGCGATGGTTCTCATACTATATAGTGTTAATAAAAAGTAGTTATAGTTTTATTGATAAACTGATATACCATTTGTATTTTCATAAACCTTTAGTCGTTTGCCTCTTTTATAAAAGCAAATCACATAAAAACCTCTATATGGGGTGTTTTCTATTAAAAGGGCCCATTTTTACAATTTTTTAAAAAATGAGTTTTCATTAGATTTATATAAATTTTGACATGGTTGATATTTTTTAATTATAAATGAAAGTCGATTTGCATAATAAAAAATCCAGATAATGTAAAAGAAAAATTCCATGAAGCTGCATAGAGCCAACACATCACGAGATTACTCGATAGTTACCTGCTGTCTTTCACTAATCAAAATCGTGAAATTTGATTAATCCCGGATCAGTCCAAAAATCAAAACAAATAATTAAACTCAATTATCTCAAAATAAAGTATATGTAAAAATGGGCCCTTTTAATAGAAAACTCCCCATATACGCTCACATGTAATTTACTAAGTTTGTGAGACTTTCAATTATTTTAAGCCCCAGTTTCACTAAACTGTTTTAGAGGTGGTTTGAGTATAATAGTAATCTCTGTTATAGATTTTTATATTGTAGGCCAATAGTTTTTCGATGATAACTAGCTATCTACTAGGCTAATTTGAATGATCTAACCACTAATAGATGTGTCTCAATGAGCTCTACAACTTTTAATTAGTGAACATATATTGTTAACTTAGTAAGTAAAAAAAATTTAGATAGAGCACGCCATATTTCGCCTATTCTCAGTTGACAGGTAGATTATTAATTAAGTAACTTTTATAAGCTATAAATATCTAAATAAATTTTTTATATAAATTTTATATAGGGTTTTGTAATATAGTGCACCTGCACTGCAGTGCACCCCTTTTATGTTACTCAAAATTTTACTAGGGTAACACCTGTTGTGTTATTAACAAAAAATGATCTACTCGCAATTTTGTATTAATTTTAATTTTAACTTTAACTTTAACTCTAACTATAGCTTAAACCTAGTTCTAACCCTGACTCTAACCCTAACCCTAACTCTCGTATTAAAACAGCCCTTTTTTATATATATTTTATTTTGAGATAATTGAGTTTTGTGAAATTGGTGAAATTGGTGAATTGGTAAATTGTTGAATTGGTGAAACAGTCAATTGAATTGGTTTTGATTTTTGGACTGATCTGGTATTAATTGAATTTCATAATTTTGATTGGTTAAATGTAACAGGTAACTATTAAGTAATCTTGTGACATATTGGCCTTACATGGTCTCGTATAATTTTTCTTTTATAGTTATCTTGATATTCTTGATATTTTATTATGCAAATCAACTTTCATTTATAACTGAAAAATATCAATCATGCTAAAATTTATATAAATCTAATGAAAACACAATTTTCAAAAAATTGTAAAAAGGGCTATTTTAATATGTAACACTCCATATAACTTTTATATATATAAAAATAAATAAAAAAATTTTATATACAGTAGCCAGAATTAGATCACTGGAATTAATAAAAATTTATTAATAAAATATAGTAAAAATTAAAATTTTTACTAAATATAAAAATATTTTAAATAATTTTTTAAAAACATATTGGTTAATATAAGTTCAAATTTAATACTTGAAGTTTGTAAAAAATATTTTTTGGATTTTTTAAAATTTTTTTACAAGTTATATTCATATTAAGAAAATCAAGATTATAAATTTTATAAATAATATAAATATTACTTACAGTATTTATAATTTTAATTCTCTCAATGAAAATATAACTTCCAAAAAAAATTTAAAAAATCTAAAAAAATATTTTTTACAAACTTAAGTAATAAATTTAATTTTGTATCAGCCGATATATTTTTAGTGACCAGAAGTAGATCACTAAAAACAATAAAAATTTAGTAATAAAATATAGTAAAAATTATAATTTTTATTATATATAAAAATTTTTTTAAATAATTTTTTAAAAATATATTGGTTAATTCAAAATTAAATTCAATACTTAAAGTTTGTAAAAATATTTTTATAGATTTTTAAAATTTTTTTGCAAGTTATACTCTTATTAAAAAGAAAAAATCTAAATGGTGCCCATGCATTTTGTACCCCCTATGTACTAATAATTAATTCCTGTTTAGAATTAGGGTTAGGGTTAGGGTTAGAATCATGATAGTACAGAATTGCGAGAGGATCATTTTTTGTTAGAAGTGCAACAGGGGTTACCCTAGTAAAATTTTGAGATATCAAAATAGGGGGCACAATGTGCATGGGGCACTATCTAGTCCAGTTCTATTAAGAAAATCAAAATTATAAATTTCTATAAATAATATAAATATTATTTATAGAATTTATAATTTTAATTTTTCAATAAGAATATGAAAATAACTATTTGCACACAGTGTGTTTATACACAGTTATTTGTGTAACAAATAAATTAAACCAATTTTTAATATAAACAAAATTAAATTTTGATTTATATTAGGGTTAGAGTAAAGACCTGAGATGGATTAGAGCTTATTTTATACTAAAATTTTGCAAGGAATTTTTTTTCTTAGTCGTTAAAATAAAGTTTCATAAGCAAAATTTAAAGATAGAATTAAATTTTAATATTTTGCTTTGTTTTTGTTGTACAAAAATTGATCTGCGGCTTGCATTTTTCTATTATATTTTGTATAACTGTGTTAAACACACTGTGTACAAATAGAAATTCTTTAAGAATATAACCTGCAAAAAAAAATTTAAAAAATCTAAAAAAATATTTTTTACAAATTTAAGTATTGAATTTAATTTTGTATTAACCAATATATTTTTAAAAAATTATTTAAAAAATTTTTATATATAGTAAAAATATAATTTTTGTTATTTTATTAAAACGGTCCAGTGCAAAAAGGATTGTACCTCATAAAAAATTTTATTAAAAAAAATTGTACATATTAACTTTTATTTTATTAAACAAAATTTTTAATAGATTATCAGATTAGATAATATAAAATACAGCTATAAATAGTATTTTATACTATAGATAAATTAGATTTGCAAATTTGTGTAATAAAAAAATAAATTTATAAAAACAAAAAATAAATTTTCATTACTTTAGGGTTAATGTGAGGCCTGGGATTTTATTGGGGCATTGTACATTATATACAAAATTTAGAAAAAAATTTTTTATTAGAGTCCCAAAGGTAGTTTCATAAGCAAACTTTTGAGTTTTTTTTAAAAAATAAAAAAAAACTAAAATTTTATCTTACATCTGATCTTAAAGTTTGATTGGTTATTCTAATAGTTTGGTGTAATATGATATAAAGCACTATAGGTGCATTTTAGTAAACCTACATCAGATTTATTTATTAATTTAAAAAATTCTTTTACAATTCATTATCAATATCAAAATTATTATTATTACTCATTTTCTTATTCAACAAAACTATTTAATCATCCAATTCTATATACTCTTGTTCTTGTAAGTACTCTTTTCCAAAACCCAATTACTACTTTCAAATTTAGTTTCCTTTGAAAGCTTGCAAAAGCTTATTTCTTAGGTTTAAAAATTCAAATATAGGCCCATTTTGCTATTTTATTTTTTATAACCACTAATAACTTCAATCAGCTTGAGCTCATAGTGGTAAAAAGAGGTAAAAAATCCGATAGCTATATTGTTTGGCTAATTAATAAAAATAAATAGAACTTTTTCTTTATTTCATTGGACAAGTTCTAGAAGTTCAGGCTAGTATAAATTATTAGGAAATAAAATTTGGTAAGTATTTAAGTATTCAATATTTTTATTTAGTCCTAATTTGGGCTATCCAATTTTTTGACTTAATAAAAACATACTATTATTTTGCTTATTCCATTTAGACAACACCACCTCAACTGTACACTCATAAATGCCAAAAACCAGAGCAACTTGCTTGTATAATATAAAATTTTGTTTTTGCTTGATAATAGGAATATCACTAAAAAGGTATCTATGAATGTTAATTACTATCTATTTTTTATTGTTTTTTAATAGAATATATGTTCGATTTTCACAAAAACTGGACATGGAAAATTGAAAAATTGATAAAACAAATATGTTTGAATATATTCTATCACCTACATGAATTTTAACTTATTTGAATCATTATATATTTTTTTATTATTATTATAATCATAACCTTTTATGAACCTTTTTGCACTAGACCATAAATTTTTATTAATTCTGGTGATCTACTTCTAGCCACTGTAAATGTTATAGAAAAAATTGTCACTGGTGGTGACATGCCTCTGTATAATGTATGATCAAAACAAATATAAACATGTGTAAATTTATTTTGTTAAGGTTAGGGTTAGGATTATAGGCAACTATATAGTAAAATTTTACAAGGAATTTTTTTTTTGCTAGAATAAAGGGTGGTTTCATAGTCATAATTTTCAGTTATCGCGATATTTTTGAAAATGGCATTTTTTCGCTTCATTTTTATATTACACGATCAGGTGTAATGTTATACCAGATCTTGATTCTTATTGGCATGGTTGAAACGTAATTGTCACCATTAGTGACAAATAGATTTACTCAATGTTATATATTATAAAATTTAGATAAAAATTTTATATAAATATTATACTGTATATTAATAAAAGAAAATTACTATGAATTACTACTGGTGATCATCACTAGTGATCTACAATGCATAAAACAAAATAAACAATTTGTATTAAATAAAAATTAAATCTCTTAAAATTTAGCGAGAAATTTTTTTTTTTGCATAAAAAATGTATTTTACAGACAAAATTTTAGGTTAGAAGCAATTTTAGTAATTTTTTAAAAAATTCTTTGTTTTTGTTATACAAAAATTGATCTACATGTTACACCTGATCCTGAATTTTAATTGGTAAATTGATCATTGGTGATAATTACCAGTAGTGATAAATAAAAAAAATTTACATATATAATTATATAACTTTATATATTATAAAATATAAATAAATTTTTATATAAATTTTAAAAAAAAAGAAGAAAAAAACTAAATTTACCTTTAGGGTATGCTATCTGGTTACACAAACTACAAAGTTTTTATTCATAGGGTCAAATACCCAGTTACAAAAATAACAATATTTAACTATGTTATAGAATTAAATTTTTGTATTCGTTAGTTTAGGGTTAGGGTAAGCACCAAGTTTAGGGTTAGGGTTTGGCAATTATATAGTAAAATCGTTTAAAAAAAACTTTTTGTTAGAGCATGAAAGATGGTTTTCTATGCAAATTTTGAGCAATAAGCAATTTTTAATAAAATGAATGTTTGTTTTGCAAATTTGGATCATGTTACATTACACAAGATCCTAAAATCTAATTGGTTTGCTGTGGGGGCGGGTATAACCCACCCGGTACCAATAGAAATTCTCAAAAAAGAAATAGTCAATATCTCAAAATTTACTAGGATAACCCTGTTGTATTTTAATTAATAGCAAACTTCTAATAAAATTTACATATATAATTATGTAACTTTATATATTATAAATATAAATAAATTTTTATATAAATTTAAAAAAAAAGAAATAGAAAGAGCGCCAACTATTGCCTCTAGCAATAGAACTAGGGTTTAAAAAAAAAGAAAAGAAAAGAAATAGTCAATATCTCAAAATTTTACTAGGATAACCCTGTTGTATTTTAATTAAAAATGCTCTATATGCAATTTTACCCCTAATACTATTCTAATTCTAATTTAATTTTAATTATAACTTTTATTTATTTTAGCATTTTACTTATTTGGCTACTTAACATATTTTTATATTTTAAATTGTCATTATATAACTGTTAAATAAATATTATTTAAAAATTATATTCATTTATAAATTATACTACGTAAGTCTACATTGGGTTTGTAAACTTATATATAATTTTTAAATACATAAGTCTGCATGAAAATAACTTTGTAATGATATTTATATTCTGAATAATGTAAGTGTTAATTTTTGGTTGAATTTACATATATTACACCTAAATCCACAAAGGTAATTATAATTTGGTTACACCCAAACTCTAATATATAGATGGTAGTAGAATTACAAATTACAGCAATTATAGTATTTTATTAGTGGTAGAATTAATTACAGCATATTGGCTGGTACAGAAAGATTTGCACCTCAAAAAATTTCATAATTTTGACACTAAGGAAAATTTTTTTTGATTAATTATTAAAAATTTTTTAGTATCAAATAAAATAGGTTTTAATCTAACTTATTATAATATTTTTATTGTTTTAACATTGTTTTTTTAATAATTAAGCATGTACAATTCATTGTATTTGAGAAAAAACAAAAAAATTTTTTTAAAAAAAAAGATATTTTAAATAATTTTGCAACCAATATGCAGTTCTATGAGCTTGTACTTCGTAAGTGCATTAATTTACATATGATAAAGATATAATTAAAATTTGAGCAAAATTGAATTACTAGTTGTAAAGAAATTAAGCTTTAAAGTGAGATAATTTGATTTTTTTACTATATACACATATATATAATTTACTATAGTAAATTATATAGTAAAAAAAGATACTATTAATAAATTTTTTTATTTTATCAATAAAATAATTAAAAAAAATTTATTTTTATCAATCTGGTAGCCTAATAAGTATATTAAATTAAAAAAATTAAAAATTAATTTGTACTAAAAATATTTTAATCAGAGCTGTTTGAGGTACAAATCTTTTTGCACTGGCCCATAGCAACTAATTGCTGTAAAAATTATATGATGTAATACTGTATTTGTCCGAAAATAAGCTACCCTTTTCGGCCAAAAAGTTCACAAAAAATTATGGGGGTAGCTTATTTTCAGATTGTTAAATTTTTCAAAAAATTGAAAAATGTACAAATAAAAAGTTGCCAAATGTTATGAAATTTTTATTGTAGGTGTATTTCGTTACGCTAAACAACTTTACTTATTTGACCTTTTGAAGTTTACATAGTAAAAAAAAGTTTTATATGTAGTGACTGTTAACAAATTTTTCTGAAAATCTGGGGTAGCTTCTTTTGGAGGTAGCTTATTTTTAGAAACCTATGGTACTGTAATGCTGTAATGTCATAATGTCATAATGCTATAATATCAAAATGCTGCAATACTACAATGCCAAATTCTATAATATTATAAAGCTACAAAAATACAATATTGTGGTATAATATTATAATATTATAATTAAGTAATTATATAATACCAAGTTACTTCAACTGGAAACTTATGAATATGTTGTTACTTGCCAAACAAGCATTTCATTTACATTAATGAATCAGTAAGCATAAAAGTTATTTAAAGTATATTTTGTAGCAGAATACAATAGTTATATTATATTAAATTTTAAAACACATAAGTATATATATTGTATATAACTATATCTCAAATATATAAGCTATAAATGCTGTTAACAATGATGTTATTTCTAATAATTAGTTTCTAAAGATGTTCTCAAACAATAATTAAAGGCTGGCTTATTTGGCTAAAAAAATAAATCATGACATTTAAGTTAAAATAAAACCTAGACTACAAACCCCTTTTTTATAGTCATGTACTAAATCGAGAATTTTACAGGAGGGTTACCAAAATTCTGAGTTTATGTATTGGATTTAAGTTGGTGTTTAGCAAGTCTATAGCAAACTTATCAGCTGGGCATTTTTTACTTAATGAAACTTAATAAATGGATATAATTTTATTAGTAAAATTTTTTATAATCTTGAGAAAAAATTGATCAATTCTGATCTAGCCGAACATGATTCTGATGTACTTCAATGTATCCCAATCCAAAATTTCAGTAGTCCCTGTTATGGACAGTTGAGAGAGCTTGATAAAATTTGGCTAGTATTATAGTCGAATAAGAGAGCTTCTGGAACTTAATTCAGTTTAGCTTCAATTGTAAACAAAAAAAGATTGATTTAGGTATTACTGGATAATTTGTATTATAAGATTGCAAATCATAGAAATTTATAGTATACAACTAATTTATGCAATTTAGAGTTTAAGCATGAGGTAAATATTAATGTTTCGGGCGAAACCCAAATATTCGCCAAATCCAAATCAGAAATAGGGGCGATATAAATTCTGCCCATTACATAAATTTCTGAAATGTCTGATACTTTCGAAAATGTCCGATAAAATCCATAAAATCTGATAAGTCCAATATTATCTAATATAAAAATACTATTAATATGATACCATCAAAGAAAACCCTGTTATCAGGCTTTCAATTACATTTTGTACCGAACTAAATATATTTGATTTATTAGTGATTATGTCTGGTACAAAATATAATTGAAAGCCCGATAACAGATGACAATAATATGTAATAACGCCACTATAAAGTAGTAACAAAATTTTGAACTTTGATCTACAATCGCTTATCACTTTCTTTAAAAGTATTAAAGTCTTGGTGACAAACGTGAACAAGACTTATCCAGTTAATATTGGAACTAAACCTGTACATATACTCAATTTATTAGAAATTTATAGAAAGACCATTCATGTTAGCCAAAAAAAGTTCTAATAAACATGTTTTTCCAATAAAGTTCTTCGACATATGAAATAGCGCACGAATTCAATCTACAAAAAACCTGTTGCATTTATCCCACATATTTAGCTACTACTCCAAATTGGTATAATCGATTACAAATACCCTTGAATTTGGAAATTTTCTAATTATTTTTAAATGTGAGAAATTGCGTAACTAGTACAAATAGAGATGCATGAGCGAAAAGAACAAGAAATTAACCACTAAACTGGTAAAGGTTGATCAATATTTTGTATCTGAAATATATTTAAGAGTGACTAGTATAAATAGACGAATGAGTGAAAAAAACAAGAAATAACAAGTTTAAACAAACCTTAGCCATTAATCTGGTAAAAGGTTGATCCGAATATATTTAAGCAAAATGATCATGAAAAATTGTTTGATAGATATTAAAAGTGAAAAAACAAGAAATAATAAGTTTAAACAAACCTTGGCCATTAATCTAGTAAAAGGTTGGTCTGGAATTTAAGCAAAATGATCATAAAAATTGCGTGATAGATATTAAGAGCGAAAAGAACAAGAAATAACAAGTTTAAACAAACCTTAACCACTAAACTGGTAAAAGGTAATTGATATTTTCGGATCTGGATATATTTTAGCATATACTGTTAACTTAAAGATCCTTGGTTAGATATACGAATAATAAAAGGTTGAAGGTTCTTTTTTTTTATTTAAATTCTAACTTAATTATTATTTATTTGTGAAAATTTCTAATTCACAAGATGCACGATCAAATTGGGATTGTTTAGCCTCACAACCCCAGGAGTTCAAGTTTGATTTTAAGAAAACTTAAAGCATTCTATGTGAAGAAAAATTAATATGTGCATATGTATATTGCTTTTTATGTCTTAAATTTTTAATTTTTTTTAAAAAAAAACAAACAAAAAGTATAAACCAGTTAATGAGCTACTAAAAACATTTCAGGCTCAATTAAAAATACTTTTACACAGATGGCACAAAGTTTTTTTTACAAAAAAAAAAAAGGATCAAAACCCATTAACTACATAATGGCTTCAAGATAACTTCTTTATTAAGAAATTTATCACGAAGTAATTATATATATCATGAACTAGTCAAATATCTGTAAATAGCGATAACTGAAAATCTAATTAATGTGCTTTTTGAAATTCAAAATTACAACATGGCAGAAAATCTTGATACTTCCAATCAAATTGATACTTCTACATGAAAATCTAGCGGTAAACCAAAGTCAATTGTGTGGGGAACACATATTAAACAAGGAAACCAAATTTCGAAAGGTCATTGGAGTGCTACGTGCAACTATTGTAATGAGTTTTGGTACAAAGGCTCCCTAGCTGCCCTTGAAAATCATTTAGCTAATTTGTGTAAAAAAACTCCACCAGATGTTCGTAACCTATTTTTAGAACGGTTAACAGCAAAAGTACTTGATGTGTCAACATCAAAAAAACGAAAGCTTAGCATTCAATTAAATTAGTCACAACTTACTGATTTTATCGAAAGTACTAAATTAACACTAGAGTGTATTAAAGATATTAGTAGAGCATTATTAAAGGTATTCGTTGTCTGTGGAATCCCTTTCCATATTATTGAAAATCCATTTTTCATTGAGTTATTAAGAACCTTACGTCCAGCTTATGAACCGCCGTCTAAAGATGTTCTTTTTGGCCGCTATTTGGCACAAGAAACAGCATTTGTTAATCAAGCGATAATTAAACAATTGAATAATTCAGAAAATCTAACTATCAGTAATATAAATTAATTTACTTTAGTTACATTAAATAAAATTATTTAAGATTACTTACGAGCTTTAGTTGTATTACTAATTTATATTAATTAATTAGCTTGTGATGGCTGGAGTAATCATTCTAATGAAGCAATTTGGAATTTCGTAATATATACGCCGGGTCACAACGAATATTTGTGGAGTCTTCAAAATTTGTCAAATAAAAGACACACACAAGAACTATTATCAGAAGAAATTACTAATATTCTAGAAAAAATTGGGCCTGAAAAATTCTCTGCCATTGTAACAGATTCCGGTACTAATATTAAAGCCGCACGCCGTATTATTACAGAGCAATATCTGAATATTTTAAAAGTTCGATGTATTTCGCACACTAATAATCTCATTTCAAGAGATATTAGCAAAACATCATTTGCAGATCGTATGCTTAAACGTTGTAAAACCTTAGTTAGCCATTTAAAAAAAACTATTTAGCAAGTAATCTAAAAATATATTGCTAGCATTCTAATATTTTAGATTAAAAATAAAAATGCTAAAGTATTTTAAATAATTATAGGAAGCACACTTAAAACTTTAGCTGAGGAAAATTCAGTCGAAGGTGGTGGTCTCAAACAATGGGTGGATACTCGCTGGCATACTATGTATGATTGTGTATTTTCTATTATTAGATATAAAGTGCTACTAGAAATAGTAAGTTAGTAAATATTGCATATGCATTTGTTTTAATAAAATAAAAAATATTAACATATAATAATTTATTCAATTCTCTAACTAAATTGTAGATTAGTAATAATAATCCGGATGTTGTAAATACCTCAGTATTAGCAATCTTGCATGCAAGAGCATTTTTTGATGATTTAAATGCCTTGGCATTTGCGCTTCATCCTATTAAACTGGCTATATCTATTCTTGAATCGCGTAATTGTTCAATAGCTGATTGCTTTGTTGGTTTAGTTCGTTTGGGAGCAGCAATTAAAAGACTCCCTGAAAATGATTATTGTAATTTTTGTTAACAAGTAATTGTGATATTTAATAAAAGATTTGCTGAATTTGATGAGATGCATATATTTTATACTTTTTTTTACATTCAGAATTTACTAGTAAGCAATTGTTATTTGTATATAATTTAATTTAATTTATTTTTTGTATTTATTTTATTTGTTGTTAATTTAGATTTAGTATGGGCACGAGGAACTTTTAGACATATTCTTCTTGCGGCAGATAACTTCTATGCAAAAATGAATAAAATATCAAAAGAAAGAAAGATGTTGATATCACAAATGAGAAGCTATCAATTTTGTGCTACACTATTTGATATACCATTTGGTGATAACGAATCACCTACGGCCTGGTGGATGTCTCTTGACGACAATTTTTTAAAAAACGAAGATCATATCTGTCAATTAGCTAATAAATTGTTCTCCATAACACCACATGCAGCTGGATGCGAGAGAATTTGGTCAACTTTAGAGTAGTATCTTGGCAAACGTCACACATGGCTCTCTTTAAGCAAAGTTGAAAATATGCAAAAACTCTCTTCTTTTTATCTTGCAAACTCTAAAAAAGAACTGCCATATTTTTCTGTTAATAAAGGCATTGAAGACTTGTATGAAGCATTATCTAATGTAAATCTTAGCGATGATGATGACTATGAAGAAGAAGAACCTACCAGTGAAGAAGTACAAGAAGTTGAGTTTCCGGAAGAAGAATTTCTTAAATTGAAGAGTTGTTAAACCTTAACGCGGCTGAATTTACAAATGATTTAGATGAAGTAATTCTTGATACTAGGCTTGAGTCTTCTGAAGAGGAAGATGGTAATGTTCAGAATTATGATGCTGAGAATGATGTTGAAGAGGATAATTGGGACCCTGAAAAAGAGGTTAACGCGATGTTAGATTAATCTATATACAATATATATAATCCAATAATGTAGTTCAATAATACATATAAATTTTGATTCTTATTCTAAATTGGTTAATTAAATAAAAATTATTGAACCCCTAAAAATTTAAATGAAATTTCTAACATGAGAATTCTTAAACCGTTATACACACCTTTAATTGATAATCCGCCTGTCAAGTAAAGAATGGCGAAATGTGGCGTTCTTCCATCTAAAATTTTTTCATACTAAGTTAACGATACATATCCACTAATTGAAAGTTGTAGAGCTCGTCGAGGCGCATCTAACGGTGGTTAGATTATCCAAATCGGCTCAGTGAATGGCGAGATATCGTCGAAAAACGATTGGCCGACTATATAAAATCCGTGAAGGAAATTACATATGAAAATCACATGATTCGAAATGCGGCGTGCGCCCATCAAAACTTTTTTTCTTACTATGCTAACGAAACATGTCGATTAATTGAAAGTTGTAGAGCTCGTCAAGATGCATCTAATGTGGTTAGATCATCCAAATCGGCCCAGTGGATGGCGAGATATCGTCGAAAAACGATTGGCAGACTATATAAAATATCTATGTAAACTTATATTGTTTACATAGAGATTTTATATAGTCGGCCAATCGTTTTTCGACGATATCTCACCATCCACTGGGCCGATTTGGATGATCTAACCACCATTAGATGCGTCGCGACGAGCTCTACAACGTTCAATTAATCGACATGTTTCGTTAGCATAGTAAGAAAAAAAGTTTTAGATGGGCGCACGCCGCATTTCGAATTATGTGATTTTCATATGTAATTTCCGCACGGGATTTTATATAGTCGGCCAATAGTTTTTCGACGATATCTCGCCATCCACTGGGCCGATTTGGATGATCTAACCACCGTTAGATGCGCCTCGACGAGCTCTACAACTTTCAATTAGTAGACATGTATCGTTAACTTAGCATGAAAAAAATTTAGATGGAAGAACGCCACATTTCGCCATTCTTTACTTGACAGGCGGATTATCAATTAACTAATTAACTGTGATATTTTAATGAATCGGTCTAAACAAGCAATGCGTTTCGTGATTTATAAACCAATAAACTAGAATTAGCGTTATAATAAATAATCTATTATTAGGAATAGTGGTTTTTATAAACTTTAATGGTACTTTAATATCGATATGGCAAATAATTCAGCGATTATTCGATTTATTCAAACATTTATTACACAAATGACATATTCAATAATGTGAATCTTATATTACATCATTAGTCGGTTTCCAGGCTTGAGACTGGTCATAATAACGTCAAAATAATAATAAACTTGGATTAGTAGACCAGACCAAAAAATATTAATTAGCTAGCCTTACTAGAGACCAGAACATATTGTATTAGCAGCTTTCAAAAAAGACCTTGTATTAACAAAAAAATATAATTACGTATTATATTTATTTACATCAGAAATATCGGAAATAATGAATTTTATCGGATTTATTTTGGATTTTCGTCTTGAATTCGGAATTTAGAATTTTTATTTCGGACCACTTTCTAAATCCGAAACATTTCGGAATCTGAAAAGCAATTTTGCCCGAAACATTAGTAAATATTAACTTAAAATTTAAAGAATTTGAAAGTTCCCTTATTGACATTTATAAATATAATATACAATAAACTAGCTTTAGTACTATTGCAACTAAATTGCAAGTAACCATAATCATTTTCATCTTGAACTAAAACCCATTCTATTTATAATTTCTAATTTCAAATCTTAATCCTAATCAATTGATAGAAGCTTCAATCTCTCAATTGGAGCTTCAAGCACTTGTTTAGAGCTTCAAGTGCTCATTTGGAGCTTTGAGTACCAGACTGAAGCTTTGAGCTCCAGATTGGAGCTTCGATTATCTATAAATCATTTCTCCAAAATAAAACTATGATACAAGATTAACTAAATAAAGATAACAAAGAAATAAAAATTTAAAAATAACAAAAAAAAAATTATTATTTGGTATATAATATTATTCCTCACTTGAGAAGATGAGCTCTATTGAATCATTCAATGATCTAAATATTTCTTCTTGCTAGCATAGTTGGGCCTTTACTAGCAATCAATCAGAGAAATCTTCATTGTACATTTTTTCAAGAATTGAAATGTTAATATGTTTTACCAAATATATATATTCTTCTCCCTAGTGGTGAATAGTTGATGTACTTTTTTGGAAATTTTTATACTATTTTTCCTTTTTCAGAGAGGAAATGCAAATTGAACTTCTTTCCACTAGCATTGTTCTATTTCTTTTAGCTAAAACGGCTCCTAGTCTAAAATAAACCTTCAAAATTTGAGAATTTGTCTACCTTTGTGTATTCAAGTTGCATACTTCTTGGCATAAAAAATCCAATTTTTTATCTCAATTTCTACTTAGATTTTCCATGAAAGGGCAAGATCACTTAGTTCATTATAGTTTATATCTTCAAGATATCAATACAAATTTTCCTGGATTTTTCCCACTGAGGTTTTTCTTTTGGGTATAATAATTTGTTTCGATAGTTCTCATTTCAAGGTTAGAAGAATGACACAATCTTAATTCAAAATTATATCTTTGCCCAATTCCAAAATAGCACTACCTTTGGAGTAGATCCTGATGTTCTCTAATTGTTGTTCCATTTTCTGATTTTTTCTCTTCAAAAAAATTGTAATACGTAATTGATAGGGTTTTCTTATTTTGTAATATTTTTTTTCTTTAACTAGTAAAATTTACTTTTTAGCAGATGTTTCAGTAGAAAATAGGCAGTATTTCTATCTATTACCAATTTCAGCATGTTACTATGCATGCTCTGCGCTACCACATTTTTATCTATAGTTCATAATTTATATGACCCATTATAGAACGTATCATATATCCAATCTGGCCCATGCTATTATAGCTCTAGCTACTCTCCTTTTTTTGTTTTGAGTTTTGCTTTGTACTGCTATACTTTATCTCTTATCACAAACCTTTGCAATTGATGTAGGTTATCATATTCCAATGCCTGTTTCACTTAGAATTGTTTAATGTTTCCTGTTGCTATGGCATGTGACTCATTCAGATTATCTACAAGAGTCAAAATTTTGGTAAGAATTAGTATAGTAGATTTTTTTTACTTGTTTCTTCAATAGAATAAGTATTCACATCTAATTTATCAGTAATATACTAATGACATTATATATTTGATGTTTAATTGTTGACACAGTGCCTTAATCATATGATTTTTAAAATGTGTGCCTTGATCAATCACAATTTCTATCGGACAACCATGTTTGCAAATAATCTTATTGACAAGAAAAGAAGCTACTAACTTGGCTTTACAATCCAGTAGAGAGCAAACTTCTGCTCATTTAGTTATGAATTCTATTGCTACTATCGGATATTTGTTATCTCTATTTGTCCTTGGCAGGGGGCCTACAAAGTCAATGCCTATTTTATTGAATGGTTGGGCCAGTTTTATAGGATACATGTATTTTTTGTTTTTAGCTTCCTCTTTTTAACAGGTTAAGCATCCTTTCACAAAATTTTTGATATCAGAAATCATCTGTGGCCAATATTAATGTTTATTTTTTGCATATAATACCCTTTTTTTCTCTGTGTCCACCTACTGTACTTCCATGAACTGGCTCCAAGATGATTTGAACTTCTTTACACTGTACTATCCTTAATGGGTTCAAGGGTTCTAGCCTATTTATTCTATATAAAATCTCTTCTCATTCCACATACTATTGAGCTTGGGATTTGAATTTTTAAATCTGGCTTGAGTATATTCAGATGGTACTACCAATTTAGTAAAATATTTCAGCAGAAGCTGATAATCATTTTTCTATTTATACAAAAATAAAGTTTTTTATATATATATATATCATGACACTGGAACCTGAACTGGATCTCAGATTTTTAGTTTTAAGTGTATGTTTTTTTTTAAGTTTCAAACTCTTTAATTAAATATTGTTTTTATTTAGATATTCTATTTAGATAACCTATCTATGTTGAAAGCTGTATATCTGGTCGATATTTAATTATAAAGTTATTACCTTGCAAATTCATTATCAACTGAGCTATATGCCCTGTGGATTAGACATATTATTTAGATATACTAGCACCGAATGGTCAGTAATAATTGTAAACTGGGATCCATGTAAAATATGTGGAACTTTATTATAGCCCATCTGATTGCTATACATTCTAGCTCAGCTACTGTGTAATTCTTTTTAGTAGGATTAGTAGAATGACTGGCATATTCAATAACATGCTCTTTTTTGTTATTGCCTACTTGTACTAGTATAGCTCCTAAAGCCAAATGAAAGGCATCTGTATACAAAACATAATCTTTCTCAATATTAAAATATACTAATACCGTAGCGGTAGTCAACATCCTTTTCAAATTTTCAAAAGCAACTTGCTGCTGTGGCCCCACTTAAAGTAGTTTGTTTTTTCAATTGTTTTTATAAAGGTGCTGCTATCTTTGAAAAATTTTTTATAAACTTCCTATAAAACCTGGCCAGGCCTAAAAACCCACAGAGCACCTTAGATTATTTGGCAGAGAAATGTTCTTTACCGCCTTAACTTTGTTTCTCTAGAAGTTATTTCTTGTTGAGAGATTTTGTGGCCTAAAAAGGTAATTTTCTTCTGTCTAAATGAAATTTCCTTTTAATTTGCTACTTGGATTCTTAGTAGAACCTCTTCTAGATATATTATATGTTCCTCAAACGTAAAGGAAAAAATAGTGACATTGTTTATATAAACCAATGCAAACTTCCATAATATGTTCTGTAAAACTCAGTCTATTAGCCTTTGAAAGGTAGCTAGCGCATTTGTGAGCCAAAGGCATTATGTTAAACTCATACAATCTAAATCTGGAAGTAAATACTGTTTTGTCATTGTCACATGGGTGCATTTTGATTTGCCAAAACCTACTTGCTAAGTTGAGGGTAGTGTACTACACTGATTGTTTTAGAGTATCCAATAGTTCATTAATCCTAGGAAGTGGGTAGCTGTTCCATTTTTTTACTTTGTTGAGTTTTTTATAGTCTATGCAGAATCATATGGACCTATTCTTCTTTTCTATGAGCGAAGCCCAGAATCTATAGCCTGACAAATAATACCAGTTTTTCTATATATTGAATTTCAAATTTTATGAACTCATGCTTGGGTTTCAAGGTAAAGTAAAATTTTTGTTTAATTGTGAACCCTTCTTAGTGTATATTTCATGTTGAGCTATAGAGGTCCTCCCAACTGGGCCAACTCTTCCTTAAATATATTCTTATATTTTGTCAATAGAACTCTCAATTGTGTTGTATTTCTTGCTCACCCAACAATGGGCCTAATACTGGCCTAATTTAAAATCCTCCTTTTCTTTTACTTTATTTAGGTAGATCATTTCATACTCCAGATTTTTAAAAAAGATACAGATACTAATATTATGCCCTAACTTTTAACATTTCTTACACTAACTGTGTACGTTTTTACCTTTCTAAAACTCTCAATAAAGGTATATTTTATTAGTTAAGATCTCATCTTTATATTTTTTATCTGAGTCACTCTTGTTAATTTCTGATCAAGTTTTCTCTTCTGATATATATACTTCTTCCTCTAACTCCTTCTCTTTTTTATTTGGTTTCTCCTTCTTTTCAATATATTTATTGATATTTGTAGGTCTGCAATTTTTGGTAGATATTCTTATCTTTCTTCTTCTATCATGAATCATCAACTCACATTTCTTCCAATCTAATCTTGCTCAGGCTTTCTTCATCCAGTCATTTCTGACTATTATGCCATAATTTCTAGCATCAGTTATAACTTCTATAAAAAATTGTCTTTTCTCTGACGGTTACAAGAATTTTGTCTACTTCTTCTAATGGTTGTTTTTGTTTCTATATATTCTAATCATGACTACTATAGATGGATAATTGATTGCAATATTTACTTCTTTTAAAAAATTAGCCGAAACTATACATTCTAAAGAACTACTATCAAGTACTAAAAGCATAGGATAGCATTTAACTTGTGCTTTACAGTACATTGAAATGGTCTTTATTTCTTTATCCAGTTTCAAGCAGTATTCTGCCATTTTTGTAGTTACTATTCTAACTGCTTTCGTTATCTTTGCAATTTCTTCCTAAGATTAAAAGCTATCTAGAACAGTTGAGCATACAATATATCAGCTTTTTTATTTTAAAGATTAGATATGATCAAATATAGCTAAATATTGGATGTTATTAATAGCTCTACAGGTTTTATTTTTCTTTTTTTTGCAGTCACCCTTTTTACTTTGTGCATGTGATTCTTATTTCCTTCTTATCTGCCTCTAGAGCATCTACTTCATCTGCTTCACCATCATTTTCTTTCTTTTTTTAATAGCAAAAGTTTCAAATATAGGGTCTGAAAAGGGATTTTCAGAACCAAATGCACTTTTATCCTTATAAGTTGTGTTTTTTAGTTTAAAGACTCTTTGCTGGATAATAGTTGAGCCAATATAGCTTGTGCTCAACTAACATATACAGTTTGTCTATTACTACTAGAAATTTCTTTAGCTTCTGGTGCTTCTGTCCTTTTATTTTTAATTATTGCAGGCCTGGAGTTATTTTTGGTATTGTTTCTTAGCATAAAGCATTTATATGCTATATGGCCAGTTGTCCACATGTAAAACATGTGACTTGAAACCAATTTTCTCCAAAAGGAGCATTATTTCAATTTCAGTTTGACTTCTCCTAGAACAATTATTGTTTTTTAATGTCATTACTAATTCCTTTATCAATATAGGTAGTTTTTCTATAGAATCTTCTGCTGGACTAGAAGTAGACATCTGTGCTATTCTATTTAATGGAGTTGTAGAGAACCCCAAAGAACTCTGATTCAACTCAGATTTGAGTTTGTATAATATTGGCCAAATAGGCATATAAAATTGGCCAAAATTTAAAAAATTTACTATATAAAAATGCAACGTTTGATGAATTTCTATGCAAAATTTTTTTTTTAGTAACATCTGAGTTATATCAGAGTTCTTCGGGGTTCTGGTTGTAGTATGATGCCATTAAATTCATTAAGAGAAACTGGTTATATATAATTATATTTCTAGAAAAAGTCAACTTGCTAATCTTAGCCCTTTCTATGTCTGCTTGCAAAGTTCCTGGCATGAAATAGACCCACTGCTAGGACTAAATTCAGCTATAGGCCTTGCACAAAAATTCGAGCTTTTATTGCTTCATGGTACTGATTTTCTTCTATTAACACATGTTTGAATAATGCTACCATATCTGCTGCATATTGATTAACAGCTTCTCCTACTTTCTGGCAGCTAGTAAGTAATTCCATACACCACTGATAATAAGTATTTGTGTACAAAAATTCTGCTGAAACTGATGTACAAGACTTGCATTAGTGCAAATCAATTTCCTATTAGTCAATATAAGATCTATTATTCCTTTAAGTTTCCTACTATAAAGCAGCTATTCCTGTCAAGTATGCATCTACAACTACAATACATTGATCTCCCTGAATGTTATTAGCTTCAAAAGCATAAGTTACAGCTTCTAGCCAAGCTACTGGATCTTGGTTGGCTCTGGTAAATATAAAAATAGTTACTATATTTATTTTTCATATTTGGTTATTTTGGATAATTTAAGAAAGAGCACCGGCCATTAGTTGCAACAACTGGTGAACTAGTGGTGAACTTGTTGCCAGAAATCATCTCTTTGATTTTTTTAACTATCATTATTGTTGTTATCAATATTAAAAAAAGGGACCATTTTTAATATATGCACAATATAATAAAAATATTCCTCTTGTCTTCTTAAAAATACTATTTAATGTTCACACAATCAGCACCAAATGTTATGGTTGAATAGGTGAGCTTCTGAGACTTAATCCAGTTTAGTTTTGATTATTAACAAAATAGAGTCAGTTTAGATATTACTAGAAATTTACAGGATACAACTAATTTATATAATTTAGAGTTTAAGCACAATGTAAATATTAACTAGTAAAATTTAAAGAATTTAAGAGTTCTTTTATTGATATTTATAAATATAATATATAATGAAGTATACTTTAGTACTAATGCAACTGAATTGCAAGTGACTGCAAGTGATCATCATCTTCTTTTTGTACTAAAACCCATCCTATTTATACTTTCTATTTTTAACTTTTAACTTTAATCAATTGATAGAAGCTTTAATCTCTTGATTAAAGCTTCAAGCACTTGTTTGAAGCTTCAAGTACTCATTTAGAACTTTGAGTACCAGACTAGAGCTTTGAGCTCCAGATCAGAACTTTGATTATTTATAGATTATTTTTCCAAAATAAAACTATGATACAAGACTAACTAAATAAAGATATTAAGAAATAAAAAAAATAAAAATAACAAAAAAAATATTAATCTTCAGTGCATGAAACTGGTTTAGTTTGATCATGAACAAATTGTAATTAAGGTTAAATGGTTTAAATCAATAAACTTATACATATAATTACAGATATAAGGGTTTTTTTATTAATAATATAAATCAATATATTGGATTATTACAATAATACTAAATCTTTATTAACTAACGTTAACTGCTTTTCACTCTTCACAAGCTAAAACTGAATCCTTATATATTTCTAATTCGTATAAGAGATTTAAATAGTCATTTGGAGATTCAATTACTCATTTGAAAATTTGATATTCCATTTAGAGATTCAATCTCCTGATTTGGAGATTTGATTTCCTGTTTGGAGATTCAATTATGCAACTATATTATAAACTATAAAAATAAATAATGATAAAATAATAATGCTAACTAAAAATAAAAAAATTGAGCATAATACCTCCTGTACAGATCAAATTTGAAAAAATATTTAATAGTATATTATTTAAAGGAAACTATAATGCAGTATAGCATTTTAACAAACAGTATTATAGATATCATAGCTAGTGATAAGCAAATCCTAATTTTTTTAAAATCCTGCAAGGATACAGGAACCTGCATAGGATTTGCAGGATTTGCAAAATCGAGTAGAGTTTTTAAATTTTTCATAATTAATAAATATATATATATTATTACTAGGAATGTAATTTTTCATTAAAATAATAATCATTTCTTATAAATTTTACTGCATTTTATTACAAATATAATCTTATATAGATTTTATCTACTTTTAAAACATTTGAATATTATAATTATTAAATATATCAATTCACCTTTGTCTTAATTTTATCAATTTGTTTTTTAAAATATTATTATATTTAACAATTATACTAGTAACAAAGCAATCAAATTATATAAGCATATAAAAATTTATAAATAATCAAGTGCATAACTAGATATAAATGTGCTAAAATTTATAAGCAATAAGGTTTTATATATACAAAAAATTCATAAATAACTCATAAGAAAATAATTAGGCTTATAATTTTTGATACAATAATAATCAATAATAGATTTCCACTTTATTAATAATGACAATTTAAAAAATATATTTCAATATGCAGTTTGCACATATGTACATTGTAAAAGTGTAAATTAGATAATCTAAAACTCTATAGTAACACCTATAACTAATCTAAACTCTATACAACTATTGGTCAAGATCCCTAGTTCCTCAATTTGGCAGGCAAAAAGAGGTGTGAAAGATTTGGTCCAGGTCTTGAAATTCATAGGATCTTGCTAATTTCCTCTCTGAGGTGATATAAGTATAGTAAGGTCACAAGACAAGAGCTATCGGGTTGCAGATTGTGCTTCCAGGTTCTCAGGTTTTGATTATGCCATTAATATAAGTCTGACTAAGTTCTAATAGTGTTTGAAGATTAACAAATAAAATCACAGAGTACAATTATTGTTGGATAAATGTGGTAATAAATAGCATATTCACAGGATTTAACTATATAAGGAATTAATTGCTAATCTACTTTTACTTTTATATCAATTACAAAAAAATAGATTTTTCAGATAATAAGGATGATAGTATTTTCTTATGGGATAGAATACATTTTATTTATATAAAAAGAAAATAGGACAATTAGAAAGGGTAAAGTCTAGAGCTAACTAGGGTTTCAAAGTTCAGTTCAATAGAGGTTCAGTTTCAGGTTCAATGAACCTAAACCTGAACCTGAACCTGCTCTAAAAGTTCAATACTGAACTGAACCTGTACATAAAATTATTGAACGTGAACCTGAACCTGAACTTAAAAAAAGTTTAGTTCAGGTTCAGTTCAAGGTTCATGAACATGTTCAGGTTCATAATATATGCACATGTTTATCTAAATCACAAAGTTAGAATCAATTAGTAAAATTTTGAGAATCATAGAAATTTGTATAATTTTTTTTTTTAACCCTAGTTCTATTGCTAGAAGTGAAAGTTGGTGCTCTTTTATTAATTCAATTTCAATGGTCATACATTATACATTAAGGGTTTTCTATTCTAACTAACCTATACCTCTCTCCTATCATCCATTTATCCTGGTGAATCCAAGCCCACCATGCCCTAGTGCCCATACCTCATGGATCTTAAATAGCTTTAAAGAAGTCACTTTCTACTAGTGTGCTATATAGGTTGGCTATTTTCATACACCTCGGGAACTACTTTCCATTTTCAGTTGGTGCGTTATTATCAGGTACCCTTATGTATTTTTCTATTTCCTTTTTTACAGTAGATATCCCTTATGTTTATGACATTTCTTGTCAGATTTTTTTCTTTTCTGGATGCCGCATGACCTTTGTGACTATGTCACACAACTCTTATCGCTATAGTACTATATTCATAAATAGAGAAGAAGTGCGAGTCCTTGACGTAGATCCTAGCTATTCGTGGTCCCAATACAGTTTTTGTTATCTACTAGACTCGAACCGGCGACATTGCAAATAGACCCTGAAGCACTAACCACTGCGCTATCTGACCCAGGGAAATTGTATAATTTTATTAATAAAATTATACAAATTTCTATTAATCTATAAATTTTACTAATTGGTCTTAATTTCTTGCACTAAGTAAATTTGTTAAGCACCAAAAAAAATACATCTGTTTAGCATATTTTATTTTACTTTTCTTAAAATTTGAAGAAAAGATGCTTAATTTTTTTTTATCACTAGTTTACTATGCTAGGAGCGCGTGTAGCGCTCTTTTATTAGTTCAATTTAAGGTCAATTTTTACATTTATATTTATATTTTACATGCGGGTTTTCTAATACTATATTACCCTCCAATTGTTCGTGTAACCCAGCTGACTCCAGCAGGCCGCTTACGCTGATGCCCTGTACTGTCTTCAGATCGTAGGTAGCTTTAAGGAACTACTATTCTGCCTGGTCGCTTTATAGATTGGCCGTTTTTCATCTACCCCGGGAATACTTTTCATTTTTGGTATAGTATCGTTAGGTAGCCCATTGAGAAGGGGTAAATTTGACCCTACTGATATCTATAACGGTTATACACTAATAATACCAACTAAATCAACTCAATCCTGACGCTTAAGACTTCTAAACCTAAATCAGCAGGCAGAAGAAGCGTAATGGATTTGGTCCAGGTCTTAAGGTTCAGAGGGTCTTGGAAGGCGGGAATCAGTGTTGGAAATTCAAAAAAAATTTTATGATTTTTGTGAACATAATTTTTTTTTATAATGTTCACATCAAAAATAAATATGTTCACATAGTAGAATTTATATATAACTATTTGCAATTGACCAAAAGTTGATTATATCTAAAAATAAGCTAATCACAGAATTGTTGTATTTAAAATCATCCAAAATAGGTAGTTTATTTTTGAAATATATGGTAAATATAATTTTTATATTATAAATTATGAATAAGAAATTAAAAAATTAAAATTTATATTCATAATATGTAAACATAAAATATAAAATTTTTGATTTTTATGTTCATACTAAGTGAAAATAAAATATAAAAACTTAGATTTTTTAAAATAATTTATGTTCACAGTGAACACTGTGAACATATGATTTCAACACTGGCAGGGATACTTGGTTCAACTAACTAGGGTCTTTCAATTATGTCATGAGACTCTAATATGGGTCACAGGGTTTATACTTCAATACGGATTTTACATATTAGGAAAGTATCAGTTTATAATATTAACAATAGTTTATTTATTATATCGGGGGGTTACTAATTTATAACACTTTTACTTTAATTTCGAAGGTTATTACTATACAACATTGAACTCAAACTTCAAACTTAACTGAGCTCAAAAGCTGTCTTGCTCTAAAAACAAGAGATATCGTATTTATACTTTTACATTACTGCGCTAATCCTACTTTCATACAGGTTTCCGCCACTGAACTTAGTGCATAAATACAAGAAAGCGAATAAATGCGACTTCGTGAATAAATGCGATTTCGCAAATAAATGCAACAAAGTGTATAAAGGCGCGAAAGTGAATTTCACGAATAAGTTCACGGGCGTTTACAGATAAGGAAACAATTTACTACAGTACTATATATGGGGCTGTGTCAACTCTTACTAAATATACATGTTGACTTAAGAATAGATGAATAAAAGGTCAATCGGGATAGAATAATAATATAAAAAGAAAATAGGCGTGACTTTACACTATCACACTCTCCCACCCTTATTTTCGAGTTTCACAAAAAAAAGGGTATCGAGGCTTGGATACTTCGTCTAAGCTAGTGCACCAACAACCTAGACTGGATTGAATTTACCGTTGGATTTATGGGTTTGAGGTACATTCTTTCAGTCTTTCCTGTTCATCTTTTTCAACGCCAATTCCATCTTTATAACAGTTTCCACTCTTATGGATACTTTTATAGATTCTTTTTCTGGCCCTTCTCATGAGCCTTTGCGGCATATGCGGGAATACATTTTGACATTCCTCTGGGGCTTTTCTTGAATCTTATCCAGCAGATAATGCGAATGTTTCTTTCCTTCTTTCCATTCCAGTTACTTTTGTGGCTTCTGTGTCGATAATTTCACTAGCTTTCGCAGATAGGAACTCACGACTTGATCTATCTTTATCCTTGGATTTGTTACCAATTTCGTCCTGACCAACCTATCTCTACCATCAGGTCTGTCAATTTTATCTTGTTCTTTCTTTTAGTTTTCTTTAATCAATTTTATGGGGATATTAATTTGGCTCTAATTCTTCCTTTTACAAATAGGGCCCACAACTCGCCCTATCTCATCCTAACCTTCTTCACTATATTGTTAGGTCTGTTTTTCAGGATTCGGGTAAATCTGATTAATGCATTGATCAGTATGCTGATAGCTCAATAGTGCGGTCAGAGATAAATAATACTGATTACAGAGTTTCAATTCTCGATCGATATGTAAAGTCACGGGGTCACAGGACAAGAATAATCGGGTTGCCGATTGGGCTTAATGTAATTTCTGATCTGGTTTGAGGATGATCCTACATGTTGGCGGAGTACGAGAATTGATTTATGGAGTATATAATTGTTCGCTGAATGAGGTAATTGATGATCAATTCTGGATTTTTATATAAATACAACTATTTTTGCTAATTATAAAGTCTTCTGCCCTTTACTTTATATTGTTCCGATATCCTGTTATGAGATTTAAGTTCCTTTGCCTATCAATCTTTTTTTTTTCATTACTTTTTTGTTTGTTGTTTTGGGTTCGCTTCTTTTGACTTTCTAACTTCCTTTTCTAATTTTGCTTTTGACTAGGATTTGTCACTAACAACCCAGGAAGCTGTATTAGGAGTTTTGTAAAACTGTGAGTAATTCGCCTTTCTTTGAGGTCTAATTTCTGATTTCATTTGACCATATGATTTTCTTTTTATCGCCATATTTGTTAAAAAGTCTTGTTCATTTAATTGACACTTTCTTTCACTTTTATCGACTGTGTTAATCTAATAGGGCAACAAGACTAAAGGCTTGAGTGGTTCTTAAATCAGATAAGTATAGTGTTAACTTAATCGATTTTAATATCTCTCTTTTTTTTTTTTATATATATATATAAGACATATTTTTTCTAGAGCAGAACGGTTGAACAGATGCCACCACCAGGATCGATTACTAGAGCATACATCTGGTATATTGGTAGATATTAAAAGGTTTCACTAACGATTACTGTGATCATGATTTGTGGTTGTACTAACTGAAATCTTTTCTTATTTTCTTTAATCCAGTTTCTTTTCTTCGACAAGGACCCAAGGTACTTGTTTCTCTAATGCTTCTTGCTTCAGATAACGATTCATATTGTTCTTTTGAATTATTATCTTTGGCAGGTTTCAAATGCCATTCTAGATTTTTGGGTGCATTCTTAGCAGACCTTTGGCAATAATTGATGGTCTTATTTTCATTTTTCTCTACTTCATTTTGATAGCAGTCACCAACCTTCGGCGTGTCTTTGGCTTCAGCAAGCTCTATGCTGGTAAGTTCTTTAACTACACCTTTTCATTCATCCGTACATTGAAATTTTTCAACTTTTTCCAACTACAACTCACATGCTCGACTTAATACTTCTCCTTCCAGGAGTCTTTCGGTGTGTTTCTTCTTTTTTTTTCTTGTATTATCATCAACTAATGTCTCTTGATCACTATCCCCTAGATCTTTGTTATCCACGATTCTTTCAGGTTTTGCAGGTACCTTTTTGGTTTTGTTTTTTCTTTTGATCCATTGCAGCTGGTTTTGGGGAAGAATTAAATGTCATACATTTATCTTTGTCAACTTTAGATTTCTTCTTGATTCAGGTCTTACTGGCTTTCTCAAGACCTTTTGCCAATTTTAGGTTCTATTCCAATGCCTAGTTTTCAATTTCATTTAGGGGTCCGCCACCAATATTCAGCGCTTCTTTGACTTTGGCAAGTTGAGATTCAATAAGTTTCGTCATTGTGCTTGTAGTTTTTCGAAACTTGCTATTCCATTTTGTCCAACTTTCACAGGCTTGCTGTAAGATTACACCTTCCGGGAGTCTTTCTGTTCTATCAATTCTCTCTTTTTTGTTACTTTCTTCCTTGCTTTCAACCAATGTCTTTAGATCGCTTATATCTAGGTCTTTATTATTAACAATTCCTTCCAGTTTTGGCAGTACGCTTTTTGACTTTCTTTCATCCTTCTGATCCGAATTGTGTTTGTCATTGTCAGTTCTGGTTTCCTTTTGTTTATCATTTTCAACTTCATTTCCATTTTTGCACCAAGGTCCAAAGGCGCATGCACTATTATCAGTTTCAATCTTTGCCAATTGTTGATAATATATTAATGTCTTGTTTCTATCTTTCTTAGGTTTATTTAATTTTGGAAGAGCTAGTGTAATTTCTTTCTTTTCTTTTGGTTCTTCTAGGACGAGATATGATGCTATGCACTTCGGTCACTGGGTCCTTCTTATATCGGGGCTTTGGTAAGGAGACTTTTGCCGTAGGAGTTATTGGAGGTCAATTTTTCCTGGATTATGTCACGTGGATATACGCCGATAAGTATACAATCAGCACTTCTTTAGTACATTTATAGTTAGTAAGGTCTTCTAATATTTCAAGAACAAGTTCTTCTAGTTCTTTCACTTCTGGGCATCGACCAACTATGTGTCAGTTTTTGTGACAATAAGTGCACCATCTTTTCACTTGGAGGTATCTTTGGGTTACCAGTGGTCTTGTCTCCTTTGCTTGGTATAGAGCACCTTTATTCAGGTGTAGGTACCTTGTAGCCGATTCTGGTACGGAGTGATAATAGTACTAGTCCATTCTGGTGTATTTGTCTCTCAGTTTTCGGGTTGGTGAAGTTCTATCTCACAGTCACCACCAATTGAGAAGGGTAAATTTGACCCTACTGATGTCTATAACGGCTATACACTAATAACACTAACTAAATTAACTCAATCCCAACGCTCAAGACTTTTAAACCTTGAATCAGCAGGCAGAAAGAGGCGTGGTGGATTTGGTCCTGGTCTCAAGGTTTAGAGGGTCTTGGAAGACGGGATACTTGGTTCGACTAACTAGAGTCTTTCGATTATATCACGAGACTCTAATATGGGTCACAGGGTTTATACTTCAAGACGGATTTACGTATTGGGAAAGTATTGGTTTATAATATTAACAATAGTTTATTTATTATATCAGGGGTACTAACTTATAACACTTCTACTCTAATTTTGAAGGTTATTACTATACAACATTGAACTCAAACTTCAAACTCAACTAAGCTCAAAAGCTGTCTTGCTCTAAAGACAAGAGACATTGTATTTATACTTTTACATTACTGCGCTAATTCTACTTTCATACAGGTTTCTGCCACTAAACTTAGTGCATAAATGCAAGAAAGCGAATAAATGCGACTTCACGAATAAATGAAACAAAGTGCATAAAGGTGTGAAAGTGAATTTCGTGAATAAGTTCACGGGTGTTTACAGATAAGGAAATAATTTACTACAGTACTATATATGGAGCTATGTTAACTCTTACTAAATATATATGTTGATTTAAGAATAATGAATAAAAGGTCGATCGGGATAGAATAATAATATAAAAAGAAAATAGGTGTGACTTTACACCTTCACACTATATGTATTTTTCCTAATCGAGAAGCCTCAATTTTAATGACTTTTGTTCTCAGATTTATCCTTTTTTGGTATTGTCAGACCATGTGGCTGTGTCATACAACCTTACTTGTTTTTGTCATCGCCTACTGTCGTACATGGAAATTCCTCTCACAGATCCTTCTATTCGTGGCCCTAGCACAGTTTTCATCTCCCGTTGGACTTGAACCGGCGACCTTGCGAATGTGATCCTGGAGTGCCAACAACTGCACTATCGATCCAGGGACCTAAAGATGCTTAATTTTAGAATTTTTTATCAAAAATTCAAAATTAAGCATCTTTGATGCAAATTTTAAAAAAAAATAAAATAAAATATACTGATATGATGTATTTTTTGGTGCTAAACAAGTTTACTTAGATCAAGAAGTTATAATCAATTAGTAAAATTTATAGAATCATAGAAATTTGTATAATTTTATTAATAAAATTATACAAATTTCTATTATTATCTAAATTTTACTAATTGATCTTATTTTCTTGCACTAAGTAAACTTGTTAAGCACCAAAAAAAATACATCAGTTTAGCATATTTTATTTTACATTTTTTAAAATTTGAAGAAAAGATGCTTAATTTTGGAAATTTTCATCAAAAATTCAAAATTAGTATCTTTGATGCAAATTTTAAGAAAAATAAAATAAAATATACTAAAAAGATGTATTTTTTGGTGCTAAACAAGTTTCTTAGATCAAGAAGTTATAATCAATTAGTAAAATTTAGATAATTATAGCATTTTGTATAATTTTATTAATAAAATTATACAAAAATTTCTATGAACCTCTAAATTTTACGAATTGATTATAACTTTTTGTACTAAGTAAACTTGTTAAGTACCAAAAAATATATCAAATCGCATATTTTATTTTACTTTTCTTAAAATTTGAAGAAAAGATGCTGCTTAATTTGGGAAATTTTCAAATTTTAAGAAAAATAAAATAAAATATACTGATTTGATATATTTTTTGGTTTTTAACAATTTTAAATAGATCAAAAAGTTATGATCAATTAGTAAAATTTAGAGAATCATAGAAATTTGTATAATTTTATTAATAAAATTATACAAAATGCTATGATTCTCTAAATTTTACTAATTGATCATAACTTCTTGATCTAAGTAAACTTGTTTAGCGCCAAAAAATATATCAAATTGGTATATTTTCTCAAAATTTGCGTCAAAGATGCTTAATTTTGAATTTTTGATAAAAATTTCCAAAATTAAGCATCTTTTCTTCAAATTTTAAGAAAGTAAAATAAAATATGCCGATTTGATGTATTTTTTGGTGCTTAACAAGTTTACTTAGTATAAGAAGCTATGATCAATAAGTAAAATTTAGAGAATAATCGAAATTTGTATAATTTTATTAATAAAATTATACAAAGTGCTATGATTCTCTAAATTTTACTAACTGATTTATACTTCTACTCTAAGCAAACTTGTTCAGTATCAAAAAATACACATTTTTATTCAGACTCAAACTATATTGCAAAATTTGGACTAGCCTGACCAAACTTATGATTGAGTTTAGTATAAAGTTTTAATAATAAAATTTAGAGTTTGAGTCTGGTCTGGACCAGACCAAACCAGGACCCAAAAATAGAATCACTAGTTCATATGAACACCAGACTGAACCTGAACATGTTCATGAACTTATGAACTGAACCTGAACTGAACCTGACCAGCTCTAAAAGTTCAATCTGAACCTGAACCTGAACCTGAACTTGACCTAAGTTCAGTTCAGTTCAGGTTCATAGGAACACTAGAGCTAACACTTCTACTCAAATTTTGAAGGTTGAGGCACTCTAAGTCTAACTTGACATAACTATCACCAACTCAACTAAGTTATCCTTTTGTTGAGTGAGCTTAAGGCTCTTATATACTTTTTAATCACAGACTAAAACACTACAAAAGATTCTTGTTACTCCTATTACATCCCACAAATCATTTTAATTTTTTGCATCATACCCATCACTTAATTCTTTCGAATTTTTGGATAAAAAGGATTTAAAAGATATAAGAGATCCATGATCATCGATCCCTTATAGTACTAGTTACTAAAAATAGTATACATATATTGAAAAGATAAAAAAGATAAGAAAAATAGAAAATAAAAATTGAGCACAACTCAAATTTAGATTATGCTAGGTCGACTTTGACTATCACAACGTATGTATATATGTGGAACGAGAACAAATAAAAAGTTAATGCATGCATAATATTTTTATTTACATCAAATACTAATTAGGAATTAGCCCACTTATGTTAAAGCAGGCCGGATGATTTGTTAATGCGGGCCAGATGATGTGCTAACGCAGGCCAGACAATCTTATATTAAAAATCCCACGCAGAAGTTTTTAAATCCCGCGCATCCCGCGTGGGATCCCTCGCAGGATTACGCACGGATCCCGCGCGTTTCCCAACACTAATTAGTGGATAGAGCATTTACAAGGACCTTAATAGTGGATAGTTAGGCTCCGCGGCTGCAAGGACCTTATTTATATAATAAAAAACATAATAAAACGCGGATTTCACCCTAACCCGATCTACAAAGCGGATTTCACTATTTCGCAACTCAGGTTTCGCTCTGTTTTATAATAATTATTGGCGCACTTCAGGTTTGTTTATGCAGAATTCAGCATCAGCATCATACCCGACATTTATTAATTGTCCATTTTCAAGTATAACCTTCACTCCAGACACCTAGTTTTCAAATATAACCTTTTTAAAAAAGAGGCCATTAGCAGTTTTTCAAATATGATCTCATATATATTATTTAGGGTTTTATCCACCCTTATATGACGTCTTAAGCTTTTTACCAACCCATCTTAACATGTTCCAACTTTAATTTGCTTGTAAAGCCATATCAAAATAAATAGATGTAAAATTACATTTTTTGTTTTTAGTTATATAGGCAGATTAATAAATTTTGAGTTATTGGCATTTTTTATTTTTCAGTGCCTCGGGCTGTTTCTACTTTTGTCCCGGTTATCCAGTATATAACACAGTTTAGAAGTAGTGTTAAATTATTTCATTTTATAATTTTTTGATTTTGTTGGTTCAGTAAATCTCGATATTATAATTAGAAAGTAATAAAATAAACAAATGGTGACTAATTAATGTTATTCGTATAAAATAATTGAGAAAAAAATGTGAAGAAACTCTATTTGAGCTATGTTTATACATTATTGAATAAAGTATATTATAAAAAATAAATTATAGTAACTCCAAATTATTATATAAAATTTACTTTTATAAGAGTGTGGTTTTTTTAACAATGAAGATCGAATAATCTAGTGTTTTTTGCTCAAATCATATAAAGGAAATCTGATCGGTGAAAGATCAGGTGTTAATAATGTTGCAGCTAGACAATAAAAGACAATGAAGGAAGTTGTCACTGTATTTATTAAAAGAAAAAAAAGTGAAAAATTAGTGGAAATATTTTTTAAAAGATTTAAGTTGAAAACTTTGAAAAACTCACATTCTGCAAAACCACCAATTTTAAGAAACACGGTATTAGTTGGAGTAAGATGATAAATAACATCAGCCATGAATGCTACAGTCAAAGAAACAAAAGCTCCCAAGACTCCAATATTGGTACGAAGACAAGCCAATGTGAAAATGAATGTGACTATCACAAGAAATCATATTAGTTATTTTTATTTATAATATATAATATATATACACATATACACATTCATATATCTAATAATATTTACATATTAGCCATGCAGCGTTGTATACAGCAAGAGCATTGTGATATTGGGTAAAAAGGTCGAAATTAGTTGCAGCATATAAAGCACCACCACCATCAAAGCGTTCACAATTATTAAGGCATAAACCATATTCATTTATTGTGGCATTTGGGGCAACGGGTATGATTCCAAAAGCTTCTTGAATGCCCTATTTTAACGAAAGAATCAAATTATACTTTCAGAAACACGTAAATTACGGGAACATGTAATTTTATCAAAATAAACCATACAAATCCTGGCGTATAAATAGCACCCAAAGATGCCCAAAAACCACCAAAAGCCGAGAATCCAGTACCCCCAAAAGTATTACCAACTTTATATTCCCACATTCCGGAAGCAAATTGAGTAACACCACCAGTGAAGAACGAAACACCGACTAAAATATTTGGAACAGCAATTCCGAAAACTCCTAGACTATAAAGAGAAGCAATAAAAGTTGACATAGCAAAAGCGGATAGACCTATGTTTATGTATATGGCAAATTAATTAATTATTCATTAGTAATTTCAGATTTGATGCAATAATAAATGATAATAAATGATAATAAATAATAATTAAATGTTTACCAAGTGGTGTTGGATTTCCTATTTTTGGTGCTGGCATTGTCACTATAGATCTTCGATCGACTTTTTCATGTCTAGATGTGAAGTTGAAGTCCTTTAAGTCATGAATATAAATTTGTGATTCTGGCATTATGTTAAGGATTAAAATTTGTGAATAAAAAAAAAAATTGGTTCTTTGGGTCTTAGTTGTTAAAGATAATTGCTATTAATATTCGTTTGTTTCAAATGTTTAAACTTTAATTGGGAGAAAAAAAGTTTGAAATAATGTATTTGTATTTATAGCTTTCCACTAGTCGTGTGAAAAAAAAGGGAGCCTTTATGGTTTCTTGGTTTTGATTAGCATTATTTTAGAAAATTTGCATATTACTAATCTCTGGCTGTTTCAAATTGTTGTCATTTTGGATGATCATCTGTTCGTTTTATTTGGAATGCACGGATAGAATCATATCCTTTGATCTAAAATTCAATAGAGAGGTGTTACACGGCGCGTGATAAAATACGCTCGCCTACGTGATTCGAGATATGAAAAGAAAATACAACGTGTTGATCGTTTGGGATCATCTATTAGAAAATCCGTAAATCTTGCAAAAGGAATTCTAGATATTGTGCATCTTCGAGAATGAACCGGCTTCATTTAACGTGAGAATCGTAAGAATTACGTTCCCCACATTTGGAGCATTTAGACAATTGAATTGAATTAAGACTATAAATTGAGGATTCCCCACATAACATTGATGATCCAAAAGAATTTCACATGTATAATATAGTTTGAAGCATAAATATGTTGTTAGGAAGTACAGTACTTAGTGTGTAAGTTAAGATGGACATGCGGAAATTAACTTAGTACAATTTGCAAAAGAAAGTTATCATATTTAACATATGGGTCTTTACCTTGAAAATAGGGTTCCGAGGTCCCCTAAATTCTTAATTTATGAAACACAAAACGAGATATTGAAGTCCGGAAATTTGGCGGAAAATTTTTGAATATCTAAAATAGAATGGAAATCGACATAGCGGATAAATATTTCACCATCAATTTACGGACATCGTTCATGAATTTAATTTTTATCCAATAATATAAAATTTTGCGAAGATCATATCTAAAATTAGCGGAAAATCAAATTTGGGGTTGTTATTGTGCTTTATCCTAATACAATGTTAATGTTCGCCTTAACTCTTAAAAAGAACACTTTTAAAGGTATATAGTAAAATAATACGATACGGATAATACAAATTGGGACAGATATGCGGAAATTTA
Organism: Gigaspora rosea; assembly: GCA_003550325.1. Lineage (NCBI taxonomy): Eukaryota > Fungi > Glomeromycota > Glomeromycetes > Diversisporales > Gigasporaceae > Gigaspora > Gigaspora rosea. The sequence goes on from QKWP01000108.1 coordinate 218,954, forward strand.
ATTGATTGCTTGTTACGTACGTGCATATGCATGGACACTGAACGCCTATGGATAAAATGAACCTAATGAAAGGCATTAATATTATATTTGTTCTCAAATAACTCCCTCAATATAATTGCTATCGGTTAGCAAATTCATATATGCGGCTTATCTTGACGTTGGCCAAAAATATAAAATATTAATTGTGTGTGAACCATTAAAATTTTCAAAAACTATTACAGAACAATGTTTGATCCTAGAAATAAGAATTATTGAAAGTAAATGAAAACGAAGGTATTATTGTAAAAAAAATCCCGAAGATTTAAGATACATTAATTAGTTTATTTTATTATTTCGACTTTGTTTATCTATTGTAATTTTTAAGCGTAATTTGATCATCTAATTTTTCATTTAACCATGTTAATCAAATCAATATTACCTTCATGAGGAAACAAAATTCTTGGATAATTTTTTACTTTTTTAATAGCACCGCTTGAGATCAACTAATTTAGAGTTAGCTTAGTCAACTAAATACAGTAATAACCATCACCCCAGAAGTAGGGACACTGAATTTATCGTAATTTGCGACAAAAGCACCCCCGAGTTCCTTACATTCCTAGGAGCAAAGTCTTGGTTAGTACCCGGTGGGTACTTTGTTAAGGGTATTTGATGTAGGGGAGTTTATATAAGGTATACTTTAAATGCAATAAGATTGACCAATCATTTAATAGGATTATACCTTTGCGAAAGTAAAAAATATGTATATACCGGGTCTTTTACAACTAGGTCTATGACACACACTTGATTAATCCCAGGTACAAATCGAGGTACTATTTGCCAGAATTTGAAACTATGGTGTGGCATTGGGGTGTACGGTGTACTATGTAAATCAAAGCTACATGTGGTTATATAATAAAATTTATTAATGAAGATTTTAAATAGATGCACAGTTCAAACGGTTCGATAGTTTTGGATAAATTTTGCACAGACCGTTATTACTTCTTTGCAAACAAAGTTATAGAGCCATTTCTTAAAAAGAAATTAAATTAAGCTTTTTTTTTTTAAGAAAAAAAATATATATATAATTATTGCAAATTTTTAAATTGCTGCACAGCTCTAGCAGCTTGATAGATTCAGATAAAATTTGGCACAGACCAGCACTACTTTCTAAAAAGAAAGTTATAGAGCCATTTTTCATTTATTATGAAAAAATTTACCGGTATATTTTTTTCTTAATTATCATCCACATATCTAAAAATCTTCATTAATAAATTTTATTAATAACCACATATAGCTTTGATTTACATAGTACGCCGCACATCCCAGTACGCATGCATAAAATATTCGATTTAATAATGATTAAAATTTATAAGTGCGCAATTTTAATGAGCTAATCGTGCTCATTTTATGATATCTAAACGTGATCATATTGAAAAAAGTGACGTATAATAATATATAATTTTATTGATATTTAAGGGTTTACCACAAAATCCGACTAAACAGAATGCAGACAGTTTGGAACTCCAATATTCAAAATCCCGAAGTTCAAGATCTTGGCTAAGAGATCCCAAAACAATAAAAAATTCCGAATAGACTGCGGGGTCCTGTCTTAGTCGAGATCTTGACCTTAGGGATTTTTTGATAGTCTGGATTTGACCGTTCGGGATTTTGAATATCGGGATTCAAAACTGTCGAGATCCTGTCGGTATTCGGGATTATGTATTACCGGGATTTTGGAAGTCGGGATTTTGTGGTAAATCGCAATATGATTGGCACACTATGTAATTTAGTCGATACATTTTTTTTCCATAGAAATCTACGCTACCGACCAATCAGAAAATTCAACGTAGAATTTTCAGTTTCCTAAAATAATTGTAAAATGTTGAACATCATCACAGTTGTGCTTAATTTATTGAAGTTATCACTATTGCGTGTTTCGTGTAGGGATGGGTTCGGTTGTCACGGTCAGTTAATGGGCAACGCGCGTGATCCGTGCGTGATCCCGCGCGTGATGTGCGGGATTTTAATATAAGATTACTGCCTGCGTTAGCATATCATCTGGCCCGCATTGACATATCATCTGACCTGCTTTAACATAAGTGGGCCAATTCCTAATTAGTAATTGATGTTTATGTACGCATTAACTTTTTATTTTTTCTCGTTCCACATATGGGCTGCTGTCAATAGAAATAAGGCAGATTGACATTTTAAAAAACTTAATGCCTTAACTTTCACAGCGCATATTTCGATGGATTTCGAGGCTATCTTGATGATTTAATATTCAAAAGAAAGCTTAGATCGTAGGCTTTCTTTTGAATATTAAATCATCAAGATGACTTCAAAATTCATCGAGATATGAACTGTGAAAGTTAAGGTATTAATTTTTTTTAAAATGTCAATCTGCCTTATTTCTATTGACGGCAGCCATATATACATACGTACGTACAGAGATAATGCACAAACTGTCCGTTGAATTAAAATTTTTAATTGTCATTATTAATAAAGTGGAGAATCTAGATTTTTAATTTCTTGCATAAGATAATACACCAAGAATATTGTGTACCATATGGGCAATTTCAGTGATTATTTAACATGAGCGATAAGGTTAAATAAAATTCGAGCCAATCATTTTTTGTGATATTAAATGATTATTGAGTATAAAAGTGACTATTTGATCAGAAATTCTAAGCCTGATTATGAATTTCTTATGAGTCGCTTATGAGTTTTTTTGGTATAAGTCTTATAACCTGGTTACTTATAAATTTTTGTACGTATGTACCTGATCACTTATAAATTTTAGTACCTTTATACCTGATTATGCACCTGATACTTATAAATTTCACTTGGTTGCATTACAGCATTATAATTTTTAAATATATATTTTATATAATAATATTATAAAAGCAAATTGATAAAATTGAGACAAATCTGAATTGATAAATTTAATAATTATAAGATTCAAATAATGGTTTAAAAGTATCAAAATCTATTTACCAGTAAGTATTTTTATTTGTAATAAATGCAATAAGATTTATAAAGAATGATTATTATTTTAACAAAAATTATATTCGTAGTGGTGATTTTTATTTATATTTTTATTAATCATGAAAAATTCAGGAACTCTACTTGATCTCGCGGATCTCTGTGGATCCCACTTGTGATCCGGCATCACGTGCAGGATTTTTAAAAAATCAGAATTTGACCATCACTATCAGTTGGTCATATCAGTTAATTGCTCACAGTCAGTTGATCACGATTAGTCATATACAGTAGTTAAATAACTGGCTATAGCCAATAAATTATTTACTCAATTATTTAATCAATATCTAAATAAGTAACAAGTAGGGATGTGACACTTCAAAGACTGCTGAAAGAGAAACAAAACATGGCGATTTGCATCATATAATCAATAAAACATTATTTATAATTCTGGTAAAACTTGCAAATTATTTGACTATATTTAAAGTTGTTTGGTTCTAGAACTGCCAAATTATCTGCAAATTTGACCAGAATTATTAATGATCTGTTTTGACCAGAAATACCAAATAAGAATTCTGCATGATATTTGATGCCATGCAGGACCAGTATGATTGTGTATGGCATGTAAAAAGTAATATCATGTTACAATATTAGTCTGCAAATTACAGATTTAACAGTTATATGAATCACAAATTTCAAAAAACCTGTATTACAATAATTACCTGTTAAAAATCTCAGATGATAAAAAATGTTATAATCGAAATCAACATTTGAAAACATTCTTGCTTTAAATGAAAGTGCCAATGAAATCATCATATTAGAAATTGAAAATCAAAATTCTTTACAAAAATAAACAAACTCACCATAAATGATATCAATAAAGTTGAGAAAAAGAAGGGCATCTTTATTACATTCTATGCTATACACAAAACATTCTGCATTATTGTAAATCTATTATGACATTCTTAAATTTTTACTAATTTTGGAATAACTTAGGTCTATTTTAATTAAATTAATTTAAATTAGAGTAAATCTATGGACCATCCCCATAGGTTTTGTTAAATGCTATCTCCTAAAATAAAAAATTTCAAAAGTTTGAGCGAAGATATCTTGACAACCATCTAACTAAATTCAATAAACTTTGTTTTATTTGAATTCTATGCATTTATAGAATTCAAATAAAAAAAGGTTCATTGAATTTAGTCAGATGGTTGTCAAGATATCTTTACACAAATTTAGAGAAAAATCAAAACGTCTATCAAAATAAAAGCTGCACCAAGATTTTTTAAAACTTTGAGCAAAGATATCTTGACAATATCTGATCAAATTCGATGAACTTTTTTTTTGAATTCTATGCCTTTATAGAATTAAAATAAAAAAAATTCATCGAATTTGATCAGATGGTTGTCAAGATATCTTTGCTCAAATTTTTAAAAAATCTTGGCGCAGCTTTTATTTTGATAGACATTTTGATTTTTCTCTAACTTTGAGCGAAGATATCATGACAACTATCTGACTAAATTCAATGAACTTTTTTTTATTTGAATTCTATGAATTCATAAAATTCAAATAAAATAAACTTCATTGAATTTAGTCAGATGGTTGTCGAGCTATCTTCACTCAAAGTTAGAGAAAAAACAAACCATCTATCAAAATAAGAGCTGCACCAAAGTTGTTTTCAAAACTTTGAGCAAAGATATCTTGACAACTAGCTGACTAAATTCGATGAATTTTTTTTATTTTAATTCTATAAAGGCAGAATTCAAATAAAAAAAAGTTTATCAAATTTGGTCAAATGGTTATCAAGATACTTTGCTCAAAGTTTTAAAAAAAATCTTGGCGCAGCTTTTATTTTGATAGATGTTTTGATTTTTCTCTAACTTTGTGCGAAGATATCTTGACAACTATCTAACTAAATCCAATGAACTTTTTTTATTTGAATTCTATAAATTCATAGAATGCAAATAAAAAAAGTTTATTGTATTTAGTCAGATAGTTGTCATGATATCTTCGATCAAAATTTTCAATTTTTTATTTTGATTGGGAAGATAGCATTTAACAAGACCTATATGGATAGTCCATAGATTTACTCAACTTTGAGCAAAGATATCTTGACGACCAACTGACTAAATTCAATGAATTATTTTTTATTTTAATTCTATAAAGGTATAGAATTCAAATAAAAAAAGTTCATCAAATTTGGTCAGATGGTTGTCAAGATATCTTTGCTCTAAGTTTTAAAAAAATCTTAACGCAGTTTTTATTTTGATAGATATTTTTATTTTTCTCTAACTTTGAGCGATGATATCTTGACAACCATTTGACTAAATAAAATTCAATGAACTTTTTTTATTTGAATTCTATGAATTCATAAAATTCAAATAAAAAAAGATCATTGAATTTAGTCAGATGGTTGTCAAGCTATCTTCACTTAAAGTTAGAGAAAAATCAAAACGTCTATCAAAATAAAAGCTGCACCAAGATTTTTTTTAAAACTTTGAGCATAGATATCTTGACAACCATTTGACCAAATTCGATGAACATTTTTTATTTGAATTCTATACCTTTATAGAATTAAAATAAAAAAAAAAATCATTGAATTTAGTCAGCTGGTTGTCAAGATATCTTTGCTCAAAGTTTTGAAAACAACTTTGGCACAACTCTTATTTTGATAGATGTCTTAATTTTTCTCTAACTTTGAGTGAAGATAGCTTGACAACCATCTAACTAAATCCAATGAACTTTTTTTTATTTGAATTTTATGCATTCATAGAATTTAAATAAAAAAAAAGTTCATTGAATTTAGTCAGATGGTTNAAAAAAAAGTTCATTGAATTTAGTCAGATGGTTGTCAAGATATCTTCGCTCAAAGTTAGAGAAAAATCAAAACATCTATCAAAATAAAAGCTGCGCCAAGATTTTTTTAAAACTTTGAGCAAAGATATCTTGACAACTATCTGACAAAATCCGATGAATTTTTTTTTATTTTAATTCTATAAAGGCATAGAATTCAAATAAAAAAAATTCATTGAATTTGGTCAGATAGTTGTCAAGATATCTTTGCTCAAAGTTTTAAAAAAATCTTGGTGCATCTTTTATTTTGATAGACATTTTGATTTTTCTCTAACTTTGTGCAAAAATATCTTGACAACCATCTGACTAAGTTCAATGTACTTTTTTTATTTGAATTCTATGTATGCATAGAATTCAAATAAAAAAAGTTCATTGAATTTAGTTAGATGGTTGTCAAGATATCTTCACTCAAACTTTTAAAATTTTTTATTTTAGGGAAATGGTATTTGACAAAACCTATGGGAATAGTCTATAGATTTACTCTTTAAATTATTAAACTTTATTATACTATAAAATTTAATAAAAAATTAGAACTCACAATTATTTAAATTTCATTTACTACAAATATTTTGTGTATTATATATTCCATATTAATTATATTAATTTATATAAAAAAAAATAAATAAGCTTTTGATGTTTAATTTTTAAACAAATCTTTATTATTTTTTCTTATTTATTTCTTAATATAGAATAAAAATAACTTTCTGGCTTATAAAATCTCTAATAGAATATAAGAAACATTTATTTATCAATAGAAAAATGAATGCTCTTTAATGGGTCAAAATAAATATAATTATGTTTAACTCATTTAAAAATCTAAGCAAATTATAAATTATATAACCAAAAACTTCAAAAATTAAAAATTAACTAGAAACACATTTTTATAAGATAATTTGTACTATGTACCAAATGTTGAAGAAGACAAAAACCTGCTAAAAGTTTTTTACTATACCTATGCTCTTTTTTTAATGACAATAAATTTTAACATACAATTAAAAAGATTTGTATATAGTATTATTTATCTTGCAAACAGTAGTTGATGATACTATTCATAAATACATTCATGAATAGAGTGTTTTAAATGCACATTAGCCCTGCAAAGTATTGAAATCATCAATTCAGATATTAATTTAAGTGATTACTGGCATTATACTTTGTAAAAAAAAAGAGAATAGCAGGCTCAAAAGAAGTAGCTATGTACAAGACATTCTATGTAGTAATGTAAAAATTGTTCAAGTTTTTTAATTACATGAATTTTTTTATTTAAAGTTAAAGAGTTGTTTAATATAATTGTAATTTACACAAATTTATGTTTTTTTTTTAAATTTTTTAAATACAATTTAATGTAAATTTTATTACTTTTTATTCATGCAAATAAATATTTATGATATAAGTATTGTTATTAATAGTTGTAAAATTTTTATCACTTGTCATATAATTTTATCTTTTTTTACTAATTGAGAAATAATGTATATTGTTTCAAAATTTAAGAATAACTTAAATCAATTTGAACTCTATCTAAATTGTGAAATAATACAGAACTCAATAACTACAATATAAGCTAAAGCTTGTCATCTAATAAAAACATATATTATTTAAATTAAAACCACATATGGGGCTGCATCGATTATATATAAAAAGAAATCTATAGCATTATTTGCAAAAATGAGTTAGCTATACTATCATATAAACCAGGCATTTTTCGACATTTAAAGTAGGGATGTTAAATTGCTTATAAAATGCTCAAACTGCTAAACCCAATTTTCTTGTTAGTTTTATGTTTTTTTATTTTTATTTTTTTGTAAAATTGCTGTATTAAAATTGTTTATAATAATTTTAAAAAAATACATTTATTAAAAAAATAAAAATTTGGTTTAATTTGCAAATATTAATCATTTTATGTCATTAAAGCACTGCTCAGAAGCATAATTGCTTATAAAATGCTTAAAGACAATTTCTTATCGCAAATATAATTTTTAACTTTTTTTTGTAATTAGATCTATTGTTTATATTATTTTTAATCTAATTATTTATTAAAAAAATTAATTTGATTATCATTGTAGTTTAATAAATTATTTTAAATTTGTGTTACATGAAGCAATTTAGAAGCAATTTAATATCTCTAATTTAAAGGATTCAATTTGTATAATAAAATTTTTGTCAATGCCTACTTTTTGAAACATGGAAAAGTATTTGTATGATTGGCTAGCATATGTAAATTTAGTAGTTATATAATAATAGTTAGTTATTGTTATTGTTATACCAAATTTTAAAGTGATTTTCTATAAACAGGGATGTTTAAAGTGGGGAAAACTCATATTTCTTAATAATTTTCTTGATTAACTTTAGGGTTAGAGTTATCTTATATTAGAGTTAGATTGGGGTTTAAATAGTTATATATACGCAAAATTGCTTTCCCTATATTTTTACTTAATCTACTTGTTCTTGTTTCTTGTTTTGCTAGCGATCATCAAAATTCTGTAATTTGATTGGCTATGATCACATGAATTTGCTCTGCTTTGGACGACCACAAACGAGGGATAGCTAAAGCCATATAACCACATAATTTTTTGAGATTTTAGTTAAAATTTATGTTAGAGCCTGTTTAGCATTAGAGTTGGGATTAAAGTTAAAACCAATATAAATAAAATTGCCTTTCTAACATTTTTTATTAATGGTCTAGAATGCCGTTTTTATGTTCTTGTAGTTTTTTATTATTTGATTTCTTCGTGCTGATCTGTGTAAACAAAATTTAACAACCCCGCTTGGTTGATTTATTTATGTGGGTGCATGGCTTTAGATGACCCTGATAAATAGAAAAAAAGATGACTATAATACCTTTAAAATAGAAGAATAGCTAAAGCCTGTGCATTATATTTTGATTATTTAATTAAAAATTAGGATAAAGATTAGTTAGAGATTAGAATTAGGCTTGTTTTATAAATAAAATAGTCTTCACAACATTTTTTATTAATGCTTCTAGACAGGTTTAGTTACTCGTTTCTTTTATTTTGGCGTTTTTTACTTTTTTTCTTTGTTTTTGTCTTGTCGCATAATCCATAAAGATCAGATGTTATGATTTGATCAGCTTTCTATTATGTGAACTTTAGACAATCCTAAAACAGAAAAAAATATAGCATACCAAAAAGTTGAACAGTTATATTTCATGTGATCATACTAGTATAATTGATTGAAGTGCAATTTTTTGAACTTAATTAATTGGTGCTATAACTTTACATAATAGATTACATATTATATATTTACTATTAAAAATTGTTAATTACTTATTTGTACCAAATTACATGTCATTTTATTCTTAAAAAGTTATAATTAATATTAGAATTAATAGATGATGTTATAACAAAATCTTGAAAGAAATTTTTTTGTAGTACAAAAGGCGATCTCTTAGCTAAAATTTTGATCTTTTAAAAGATAAGTGATTATTTTTTAATTTTTATTCACAACTAGTGATATGCCATAGTTAGTGATGCCACTGAAATTGATTTTTGAAAAAGGCCTATTTCGTTTTCATTAAATAAAATTAAAATTTTTTATGAGCAAATAAAATTTATATAGATATATTCCTTATAATTTCGTCTATTCAAAAAAAGTATCAAATAATTTCATCTTTCAAGTAAAATAGGTCAAAAACAATTTCATCTTCAAATTTTAATTTCGGGTATTAGAACCCAAAATAATTTCATCCTTATATATAACCATAGTACACAAAAAATTTTTTAAAAAATTCTAGAAAAAGTAATAAAATCTATTCGCTCTATAAGATAAGTAGTACGAGTGATAGTACAGGTTGGTATAGGAAATGCTCAAAATGGCATAAATCTTGTAGCATATACAGGAATGTTTTACAGAATGGCACAGTAAAAATGACACAGAAATTGCAGCAAAGGGTGGTACGTAATATCACGTCATATGAAATAGTATGTTCAGATAACACATAAGGGGAGTAGGGGTATTATGGCGAAGTTAAGTATGCTACAAGGAAAACTTTTTATTAACCCAATATAGAACTTTGAAATTTAAACCACTAATAGTACAACATATATAGAATAAATCTAATACAAAAATAAGAATGCATGATTTGTATATCGGTACAAGATCATCGTTTTTGTACACAGTACCAAAATCAAAAAATTTAAGGTTATGGAGGTATTGTGGCGAATTTAGAAAAAAAATTTTTTTTTCTTATTTTTTTTTCCTTGCTAACTTTTCTTGACTTTTTTTAGCACGTTCTTCTTTTTTTTGTGCTAGCTCAAGTTCTCGTGCAGCCTTTTTTTGGGCTGTTATCTCTTTTTTTCGTTTTGTCTCTGCAATCTTCTGTTCTGATTTCTCATTCGCTTCTTTCAATTGCCGCCAGCTTTCCTCATTCGTAAGAAGTCGAGCAAAAGGGAGCGTTTTTCTCTTTTTTTTAGGAGGGAGCAACGGAGAACCTGACTGCTTTTCGGGATCAGATTGGTTTCCAGAAGTTGGCTGAGAGTTATTGGCTTGTGAATTACGAACTGGATACTTTAGAACTGAGCGCAAAGTAGATGTTCCAGGATTTTTGTAGACGTCAAGCTCTTCTGTTACTAGCGCAAGTTGAGCTTTTAATAATTCATTTTCCTCCTTAAGCATTTTATTTTCTTCTTTTAACAAATTAACGTTCAACCTTGTAGGATGAAAATGGTTTGGTTGAGATGCAGAACTTGATTCGACAAGTTGGTCGAAAGGTTGGCTTGGTTCGATGGGTTGGACGAAAGAGTTGCTACATGAAGATAAGTCAACAAAGTTTTCAGTTGTTAGTGAAGCGTCCAAACGGTCGGGGCTAATGGCATTGGGATTAAATGGCCATATTCCCGTTGTTTTATAGGCATTGCAAATGGCAAGTGGCGTGTAGGTTTCAAGAAAAGCGGGACCAAGGACTTTCGCGAAAGTGTGTTTTGTTACTGTCATGCCATTATTATTAATACAATATTTATTACACGCTTTGTTATATTCGTTTTTTAATTTTGCAAAAGGAAGCTCTGATGGTTGCAAAACGTGTGTTGTATGAGGTGGAAGCGCGTAAAGAAGGATACTATTTTCTCGGCAAAAATCAACGCTTGTATAGTTAATATGGCTTTTATGACCATCGAGGATTAACAAAACAGGTCGAGCAGGTGGAACTGAGTTGATAAAGTGGTTAAGGTACATTTGAAAAAGGTCTTCGCGCATATACCCAGTATCTGTAAAACCCATTACAGTTCCAGACGGTGCACCTTCTAACAAGCCAGGAATTGCGCGAACACCCTTATAGATTATCAAAGGCGGAATATACGACCCAGCGGCAGAAATTGTTGGTGCTAATGAGATATGTTCATGAGAATTCCCATACGAAACTTTATGAACTTGGCGTGCACCTTTTTTTGCAATTACTTTTTCAGATTTTGGAACAATGACGAAACCAGTTTCGTCCATGTTCCAAATCTGCGCAGCGGTAAGTGAATTCTCATGAATAATCTGTTTAAGTTTTTCAAAATGGTCCTTAACAATTGTTGCATTTGCTCGCTGTGCGCGTGCCTCTGATAATTCTTGTGGAGTACGAATTGAAAGCTCAGGGTGATCCCTCATGAAACGCTTCCACCAATCATAACTTGGTCCCGTATTTCCAAATGGATGATTTCGTTTATTTAATCGCATAATTTCGATTATACAATGGTTAACCCCCTCCTTTGTTAGACCAAACCCGAGCTTTTGCATATTAAGGCAATAGCCGGCAAGTTGATCTTCTTCATGTTTAGTAAGAACGGTTGATGGTCCTGGGCGACCAAGAGGACCACCATTTTCTTTAGCCCGTCTAAGTGTAGTTTCTGGAATTCCAAAGCTTTTTGCAACACTGTTTAAGCTTGGACCTTTAGAACCGATAGGTTGTTCATTTAATTTGTCAAGTGCAGCACGAATTTTATCTTGTCTGTTAGTATTAGAAACTTGCATATTTATTTGATGTAACGAGATAATACAATAATGTGAAAACGTGACGAAAACGTGACAAAAAACAATTTATATAATAATAAAGTAACACGGGTTTACTATGTCATTTATTTATTTAAATGTTCAAGGTTGTTCAATGTCTACTGGTGAAAATAAACTTGTTTTCGTGATCCAAGAATTTTTGCGTCGCGATACATTTTATTAACGTGTCGCGAACCTGTTTTTATTGTTGGACCTACGTACGTACATACCAGAATTAAGGGGAATGTGTAGTTGTTATGAATTGTTATACATAAAAAAGATAAATAAGTTTTTGTTTTGCGTGGAGTAAATTTCTAATTCCACCATAATTACTTCGCCATAATACCTAATATATGGCTTATATACCTTTATTTATTCGAAGTAAAAATAAATTAAGAAAAAGATTATCAAACTATATAAAAGTTTTGAACTTAGGTAGAATTTGTTACTGCGAACAAAATTACTTAACGCGCTAAGATGGATTTATTTAGTGCAAAAATTTTTTTGTATGTGTTCTGTTTTCTTTTTTTAAGTAAAAATTCGTTTAAATATCGATATTTCATGATCCAGTGGTCGGAAATGAACGAATTTGGCACCAATCGATTCGTCTCACCGAGACGAATCGAATGGTGTACAAATCGTTCAATTCCGATCACGGGATCAAGAGATATGCCGAATTCGCCATAATACCTTATTCGCCATAATACCCCTACTCTCCTTATGTGTACATTACACATGTGTTAGCTTGCGATATTATTAACTTGTTTGTGGAGAGCAAAAGATTAGTAAAGGATTTTTTTTAAAAAACAGAGCAATATCTCATGATTTTATTAATAAAGCTTTCCTGTATGTCTTAACAAAAAAATTCCTTACAAAATTTTGCTTCATATGCAGTTAGCTTGTTCATCTTATATTTATTACTTATATAAATTTATGTTTTAATAGTTAATCCACATCGTTATCATAGTAGCACATGAATTTACGTTCATTACCCATGCCAAATTCTGTGCTGATTCGAATAGTAAACTGCTACAAAATCTGTGCCATTTACGGTCCAATTGGCACAAGCACTCGGTCCCTCACGGTTCAATAAATCTGAACCAACTCAGGCCATACCTGTACAAATTTGGACCTTGACCTGAGCCAAAATGACCCGTGCCTATTCGATTCCATCCTGTGCCTATATGGTACATTTTTCTTATAGGGTCATTTTTCAAATTTTTACTTATGTAATCGTATTTTTGTTTATAGATGAGTGTGCATTATAGGTACCTAATATAACTATTTTGCTATTGATGAAATGATACAATTCATATGTTTTGTCATTGACGAAACAACTATATGGCTGCATCAGATCACATGAGTTGCGTTATGCATTATTAGTATTCATACTATTTGTACTGCTATACATACGATACAACTATGTACTATATATACTGTATACTAAAAAATTCAAATATCATATAAATTGCATATTACTACTTATGACCAATAATAATTTAGGAAAATTAGTGGATCTATTATAGTAAAATATATTATATTTTTATCTTACATTGTTTAACAAAATCAGGGAATCGCTAAAGCCTTGTATCTACATGACTTTGAAATTTTAGTTATAATTAGGGTTAGGTTTAGGTTCATTTACTATTAGGAGAGTGTATATACAGTATTGGTATTGGACATATGTCTATCTAATTTTAACATGATTGGACTGAATGGACATTGGACATATGCTTGGATATAGTCTAGGTCCAATATGTCCAACTATTTACTAAAATTTTAAAATTATTTATTATATAAGCTACAACAAATTCTTTTTAAATATATAATTTAAATAATTCTAAATTAGTATTAGGCCTCCACATGGGCCTGGGATACCCGTGGGTACTCGTGGGTAAGCCCTACAAGGGCTGGGCTAGGGTATTGATTTTAAACTCTACGGTAAGGGTAAGGGCTTGGAATTCTGAGTCCTTACAATAGCGGGTAGGGCTAGGGTAATACATGTACTACTATTGGGCTTATGGGTACCCGTAGTGTACCCATTGCTTTTGATATGTCCAATAGAATTACACAGATAGAATCAATGAATAATAGGTACATACCAGGTAACTAGTTTCCCGTTATGTACCCATTATTCTACCTTAGATCAGCCAAATAACTGATATATATCAGGGGCATATAGTATGAATATAGGTAAGATAACGGGAGGTAGATCGATATCGGTAACATAACAGTAACATATAGGGACATCCCGTTATCTTACTCTTAGTCCAAATAGTGCTAAGTGTAAGATAACGAGATGTCTCTGTATGTTACTGTTATATTACTGATATCGATCTACCTCCTGTTATCTTATCTATATGCATCCTATATACCCCGATATGTATCGGTTATTTGGATCATAATTGTGCGTGTGGGAATATTATACGATTACATTTATTGTATAATTTGTTAATAAAATATTGCTTATATTTCATTAATAACTATATCGGGCATAGAGTGGGAAATTATAATTGTATAAATATAGCCCATTAAATAATAAAGTCAGAAAATAGCTAATGATAATTTTAATTGTCAAACGGTCCTTAATGTTCAACTATTAAAACAATAATCCTGCATAACTTATCTGTATCCTAGTTGAAATTAAAAAAATCAGCTAGCTGATTTTTCAACAGTCAATTTTTTCTAAAATCGGCTAGCCGATTTTATAAATTGTAAATTACAATTTTTTTTTCAAATTCGGATCAGTTTTTTTTTTTTAAAAAAAAAATCTTTATTTGGTAAGTGCTTTTAAATATTTCAAATTAAATATTTGCATTCGCTAAGTACATCACTATTTAATTTATTAGAAAATACACAGGCAGAATCAGTGAATAACGGGTACATACCAGGTACATAATGGGAAACTAGTTTCCCGTTATGTACCCATTATTCTACCATCGATCTGCCAAATAACCATACATATTGGGGGCATATAGGATGCATATAGATAAGATAACGGGAGGTAGATCGATATCGGTAACATAATAGTAACATACAGGGACATCCCGTTATCTTACTCTTAGTCCAAATAGTGCTAAGAGTAAGATAACCTGTATGTTACTGTTATATTACCGATATCGATCTACCTCCCGTTATCTTACCTATATGCATCCTATATGCCCCAATATGTATCGGTTATTTGGTGGATCTATGGTAGAATAACAAGTATATAATGGAAACTGGTTTCCCGTTATATACCTGGTATGTACTCATTATTCATTGATTCGACCTGTGATATACACAGTACAAACCGTAATTGAAAGCCCGATACCAAATTTTTCCTCGGCGGCACTCATGAATAGAGCCTGCGGGTAGACCGGAGGGTACCCATAACTAAATGGGCTGGGTAAGCTTATAAAATTTGAGCCCAAGGGTAGGGCAGAATCCGGAAAATTAGGCCCTTATATATACGGGTAGGGCTGAAATGTGCTGATATTCAGCCCAGCCCGGCCCATGCGGAGGCCTAATTAGTATAAGTTGCAATAGAATTCTAAATAAACCTAAGCAATAAACGTGGCAGATTAAAATGAAATCAGATTAAAATAAAACTGGGAACCTCTCTTGCTCACCTTTAAAGCTTATAAAACCTACATATACTCATTTATTAATAACTCTAACCCTAAACCCTAACCCTAATGCTAAAAAAAACCCTAAAAAATGTCTCTAAAAAAATTTTAAAAATTTGCTTAAAAAATAGAAAATTTTATTTTAATCCGATTTCATTTTAATCTGTTACAATAAATAATAGTTATTGTATGGTTGTAGTGAGTAATCCAGTTTCCCACAGGTTCATATTCTGTGCCTTCAGCACAGATTTAAATATGAATCCGTGTATGTAACAGGTTATTCAACATACCCATATAATAACTATCTTATTGCATGGTGTCTAACATAACAATCCTGTGCCAATAAGAAATGAAAAAAGCATGAGTTGTTATATAAAACCTGTGCAATAAAGGAATTCTATTTAATATATAACTTTATAATTAACTATTATCAATAAGTTATACCAAAGTCAAAGCTATAATATAGTGCTTTAATTCTATTTTTGATAAATCATCTGGATTCTATCAAATTCAGATTGAATCTGCATTAGATTATACATATTTAAAGTTAGCATTTAAGCATAATCTTAGATTTGTAATTCAAGTTCTTTGACCAATCTGATTAAAAATCTCTAATCAGGATATCTAAATTTATTTGGATTGAAGAATTAATCCAAATTGTCAGCTTTAGATTGAAGCTCTACTATATATATATGTAATAATTTTATATAATATTAATTAAGATAATTCTATTTAAATTACAGAAATTTGTAATTTTTTATACAGTATATTGCTAAAAATAAACCATCTTCAAAAATAAGCTGCCCCTCTTTTGGTCAAAAACTCAAAAACATCTTTGCTTAAAAATTAGCTACCCACAATTGGTAAGAGTTGCCACATAGTTAAGTCCAAACTTTACTAAGGGGAGTAACAAAAATCAGGTGATTTTTTAGGGAGGGAGGGGGTAAAAAAAGTTGAAATTATATATAAGAACCTGACTATTTATATATTAAGGAAGAGGGAGGGGGTAGGCCTCTGATAAAAAATAATCAGGTGATTAATGACACTGCCCTAAGCAAATCAATTAAAGTCACTTAAGTAAACTTATTTAGAAGATCAAAATACATATTAACTATAGTAATTTTTAAATTGTTAAATTATTTGAATTTTATCTTGCATCAAAAGTTTATTGTAATAAATCAAGTATAATAGTACAAAAAGTTATAATTTGATTGGCCAATTATCACATGATTATGTACTAATTTAATGTTATAAATGTCCAATGACCAACCCCTTCTGGTCCAATGGATTGGACTGGACATGGGTGTTCCAATGTCCATGTCCAATGTCCAGCCCAACACTGGGTATATATATAGGTAAAATTGCCTTCTCTACATTTTCTATTAATGCTCCAAAACGGGTTTAGACTATCGTTTTTATATTTTTGCATTTTTTTGATTTTTGACTTCTTCGTGTAAACAAAATTTCATGATTCTGAATGGCTGATCTACATATAAAAGTCACGTGGGTGCAAAGCTTTAGCGGACCTCAAAATCAGGTTATACCAAAAGGAAATTGAATTTAATTGTCACTAATTGGGTTTCAATTATTTAATTATTTATGTTATTAGCTCATGTATTATGAGTTGAGCCTTATTTATTTTTTTAAAAAAAACTTGCAAACTTTGATATATTTAATATTAAATTTTTAAATATAATATAAAAAAATCTTTAAAATAATAATAAGTATACAAAACATGGATTCTTTTACTGCGTACATATCGGCCCATTACCAATAATTTGCTGATCATTTGACCAGATTTAAAATTGATTTGTTCTAGTTCTAGTCAAATCATCTGCAAATTTACCGGAATTATAAACGATGTGATTTTCTATTTATTAGATGATGCATATCTTCCAATATGATTTCATGAGTTCATGCTACAATAATTTATTATTTATTAGCCAGAAATTTAAAAATCTGGCATCATTCATAATTTTGACCGGTCAATAACGGATACGGTTATTGACCTTGACCGAACCGATCCCTAGTCAATAATAACAAAAGTTATTAAAATATATCATACTGTATAATAAATAGAATTGCGATATTAATCTATTTGGTGATGAATTAAGGCATTCTTCGAATGAAAATTACTGAATTAATAAAGTCTAGAAGTGTATCTAATTTCTATAAATAATATTATTACAACAAGAAATTTGAATGCAACTTCCTTAGTAATATGCAGTTTATCTACCCAGTTCAATTATGGAAACTTGTTGATTTACTCGTGATTTTAACATGGGACTACTTTATATTGGAGTGGTGAAAAACCAAAACTACAATGTTCTATATATGCTAGTAAATTTGGTGATTATCAACTTTAGTTTAATATATAACAAACAAATTAATATAATGCATAGTCAAATTTGGTTAGAATAAAACGCGAACATATAGTAATCATAATGAGTTACGGCGAAGAATGTCATGTTGATACCCCTTATTCTAACTTAAAAGCTCACTTTTTAAATATCATAAGCAACATTTTCACTCCGTTCCTGGTTTTGCGCAACTGCGTTATGCATCACTTAAAATTCCAGGAACGGAGTGATATTGAAGATTTCACTGATATTGAAAATTAAATGACGTCCGTGCCATAATCTTACATATTATTGGATAAATGCATATGACGAGGCAAGGGTGTGAAAGTATATAGAACTTCGCATGTTACATCTTCACATCGGATTTGTGTCGCATAAATTGTGTCTAACTTTTAAAATGCGAAGCCTGATTCGTAATTTATTTTCTCATGGTTGTGTTGATCCTGATTGCCGTTACCTTTCTATATAGAATAAGATTCCGAATCTGAAGATCTGATTTCTATTTCTGTATTATTGTAACGGTAAATGTCTTGGCATAAACAAATGAGTTATTTGAAAATAGGAATTGATTGTATTTATGTTTTTGAATCATGCTATATTAATTCTCTAAATAACACGTCGGTCCTGTCCATAATAATAACAATAATAACAAATACGCATTCGTTGTATGTGTACATGTACGTCGGAATAGAATTTTAGTAGATTTAGAATCGATATAATTTGATTCTAAATAAACTTATGTTGAAACGAAATTTTAAATTCACTCAAATCAGCAAAGAACTTCGAACTAACTTAAAGGTGATTCCGAGTTCATTCGGCGCATATGCAACTAAAATTAGGGCTGTTAATCGGTCCGACTAAAACCACCAGTCCTACGGTCCGCCTTAGGACCGGGCCAGCCTGGTCTTTTATAGGACGGACCAAAAAGACTATTTGTCATTTTTAGGCTGCACTAAATTAATTTTTCGTTTTGCATTGCATGGATTTCAAAATTCGGGACGGACTGATATTTTCTTTTTTAATTTACGCAAATAGAATAATGTTCACATTTAAGGTTATACAAGGTTAATTTTTCATTTTGCACAACAAGGGATCAAAAAATTGGGCCGGCAGTCATATTTATCCTGTCAGTCCTATCGGTCAATTACGAGAAATTAAGGTCTCCATCGGGTGACGCCGGATGAAATAGCGGGATCTAAAAAAAAAAAAAAAAAAAAAAATTGAAAGCTTGAAAAAATGGTATGGTGGTAATGCAAAACGAAAATTTGCGAACCTAATTTTTTGTGATATGCGAGGTTAATTTTTAGAGTCTTAGACAACAATAATAAATTTAAAAATTTAAATCAGGATTTTTGTTATTTAATATTTATTTTATATCTTTTGCGAACATTTTTTTAAAATTAGGTTTATATTTTCACAAAGCATCTCTTTAAGATTAGGTGATTGTTAAAAGGTTTATATTTTAAATATTCATGTGAAGGGTAGTTTCAAGAACACTGAACTCAGTGATTATTCCGAATTGTGTCACCCTCGAATTAATCACGTGTTAATTTTGATTGGCCAGATAAACATAAACAAAATCAGGTGATATTTATTAATCACATAACACATGATATATGTGATATATGTAACTATTATGCATATTTCCTTAGGGTTTGGGTTAGTAATAGAAGGTTAAGGTTAGTAACAGATAGGTTATGGTTAGCAGCAGATAGGTCAGGGTTATTAGGCTTTTA
The DNA here is from genome assembly GCA_003550325.1 of Gigaspora rosea. Taxonomy (NCBI): domain Eukaryota; kingdom Fungi; phylum Glomeromycota; class Glomeromycetes; order Diversisporales; family Gigasporaceae; genus Gigaspora; species Gigaspora rosea. The sequence continues at coordinate 238,457 of QKWP01000108.1, forward strand.
TTCACAAAAAGTTTTCTTGGTTTGATTTCGTATTAAATGCATAACAGTTACACATACTAGCACATATTATGTGCTATACACATCATCTGCTTTAGTTTATCTTTCTGGCTAATCAAAATTAGAGGTGATTATTTCGAGGGTAATATAATTACTGAGTTCAGTGTTCTTTAAGTGTCCCCATGTGAATACTTTATTTGTTTGGTCATAACTTTGATTCTATGCATTACTTTCAAGTTTGTTTGATTCCTTTAAATTATTAATTTGTCTTTGCTTTCAAATTAAAAACCAAATATTTTTGGACATAAAAGGCAAATTAATATTAGCGTTAGCTATTAAAGTTATAAAATAATATTATACCAGTATGATCACGTTCTTGTGTAACATATAAGTGAGAGGGATGGTTTCCGTTCAATTTTTTGATGTTCACTATGCTGATTTTTGAAGAATCCTTTTTTAGTATAGGTCAGTATTGGCACATTTGTCCATTGGCATCAATGGGCCTCAGGTCCATTACCAGACCCATTGGTTCCATTGGAGTAGTCATTATTCAATGGACCAATGGACAAGTCAAGTAGCTTAAATAATTATATAGTAAAGTTTAAATTAAAGTTGGTGCAATTTATAAAAAAATTGTTGGTAAAATAAATTGTCTGCAAAATAATTTTGTCTGCAAATTAACTGTCTGTAATAGGTAAATAATCTTGTCTGTAGATTAACTGTTTATAAACTAAATTGCCTATAAAGTGTTTGTTAGAAATATTGATTGTTTTTTTTTAAATTCAAAGCTATATTAATTTTTTATATAACAATAGGCATACTTAATTCCTGTTTTGATGTCAAAATAAATGTGGATTTATAGAATTTAGAACATAACTAATATGCTGAATAGCTTAACCTTATATTAATTTTTTTAACTTTTTTACCTTGCCCTACACTATGCACCACATGTCAAGTTGGTTGCGCCCTAATATGGTGATTATAGAAAGGTGTGACTATAAATCCAAACCTTTATATAATCACAGTTATATTAAAAATTATAAATAGTGATTATAAAAATTTTATTAAAAATCAAAAATCTATAGTCTATAAGAAAATATAAATATACACATTGATATTGCTTATAGTATACTTGGTTATTTAAATCAAGCATGCGTGTTGTATATAATTAACTAGGGTAATTTAGTTGTATTAATATATGTAAATGCAAATAATTTTTATGCTCCCAACTAACTGGATACAAATAAAATAAATATTTAAATTGTCATGAATTAACTTAAATTAATAAAAATTCTCAACATTAACATGATTAAATAGTATATCTTATGAATGAGAAATTATAGGCATCTCCCGCAAGATGTATATCTCCTGCAAGAAATACATATCCCACGGTCTTATTAACCAATCAAAATGTGCTATTGCATATGATTGAGTTAATGCACCTCGGATGATTAGATGATGACTAGCATTAAATGATCGGTCTAAATTATACTATGATTTTTACCTAATCCTAATTTGGGTATTATGATGCAAGAATGCATAATACAAATTTTTTTTTGATTTTGTTTAGCTACATGCCTTATTGCTATAAATATCAATAACGATAAACAATACTGCAACAAAGTATTCATATACACATACCTATATAACATTTGTACAGTACTAGACAAATATCATCGATAATTCTTCCGCCTCTGTATTAAAACAGAAATTTCATGATTAGAATAATTGGCCATTTTTATTGATTATTAGTGAAGCAGCTGCAGTATAGTTCGATAAAGTGTCAATTATAGCCTTTTCTTGTTGAAAGTGTATGTAATATTCTTGTTTTTATTCTCATATAAATAAGTTGTTTTTGATTTGTACCGGTAAAAACAAATCTCCTAACTTTGATATTATAATATCAAGGTCATCATTTTGTTTAAAGATTTACATATACTGCACCAGTCGGGTATAAGAAGTGATCTATAAAGGTTTGTAGAATTTTTAATATATAACATATACGTCTTAGATTTTTCTAACCAATTTAAAACTTATGAAGTTACCAACTTTATTTATAAAATAAAGACGAATAATTCTTACAAAATACAATCTCTTAGAACTGAAGAAAAAATCTTTATAGCAATATTCATTTGAAATAATGTCATTTTAATCACAGAACTAAATCTAGAGGAACAACTTGATAATAGTAGGTTGAGTAATATGAACAGGAAGTAGATTTTAATACTGAAAATTAATAGCATTTTTAATATTTTTTGAAGAAATTTATTAAGCCAATCTATTAGTAATAATTCTTATGCACAAGAATATAAAGACCTAAAAGAATGTGAAGACTTGCATGGATCTAAATCTGAAAGCCCATTAGAACTTGAACCTGAAAACCCATTAAAACTTGGATCTAAAAGCTCATTAGAATTCGAACCTGAAAACCTATTAGAATCCGAATCTGAAAACCTACCAGAAACTGAATATAAAAACCTACCAGAATGTGAACTTGAAAATTCACTAGAATTTGAAATCTTAAACTCTAAAAATCTAGAACCTGAAATATTACTTTTTAAAATGATCAAACTTACTCTTCTCTTGAAGCCTTTAAGTATGCTGCTGACCACTATACAAACACTAATGGGTTCAAAGTAATTTACTACAAAGGCAGCAATTGTAGTGATGGTACACGTCATATCCAAGTTTTCATGTATAATCGCTTTGGTCAATTCAAGCCCAAAAATAAAAATCCAAACAAACCAGGCAGAAATGTTGAATCAAAGAAGTGCAATTGCCTGTGGTTTGTCCAACTCAATTATATTCAAAATGAGGATAAATACTATAGTTCTCATGCTACACTCTATCACAACCACCCACTAATTCTGGTTCAACTTATGCGTTTCTTATCTGGTAATCATGAAATACCAGTTGCTATTAAGAAGGAAATATTTTAAAAAGGATTGGCATTTCAATGTCTCAAATTCAATTACTGCTTGTAACAAAATATGGACAAATTGCAAAGAAGTGGATAGTTCGGGATGTATATAAATAATTAGCAGTGACTGTATGTCACATAGTGAATTCCAGGCATAATTTTCTTCTTCTTCTTCAACAAAAACACAGGAATGATCCTGATTTTTCTTTTGAATTTGAGTTAGACCATAATAACCATTTGAAGCATGTTATCTGGGCATACTCATCACAAAAACAAGATACAATTGTGTACAATAACACATATAAGTGTAATTATTTTTCAATGCTCTTTGGAGTATTCACAGGTGTTACTAATCATGGGCTTTCTTATTGTGTTGCTGGTGCTTTGCTTCGTGATGAGACTCAGTCAAGTTTTGAGTAGCTTTTTGAAACCTCTATCTGAATTTTTGGTGTTGCTCCCGAACTATTTTCACAGACAATGATTTCTCAATAGCTGATGCTATCCGTTCTGTTTTAACTAATAAATTTAATACTAAGCATGGCCTTTGTATATAGCATATGCTTAAGAACATTAGATCTAATATGACCTCTAAGATTGGACCTAAATATAATGGGTTTCATGCTGATCTTATAAAATGCCTTGATAATTGTATTAATCAAAGTGAGTTTGAGGCACGATAGAATAATCTTATAGTTAATAAAAATTATGCAGAAGCAAGGTCGTACATAGAAGCCCTTAACTAGTGGCATGAGAGATGGGCCTGGCGTATCTTAAAGATTTTTTTTGCAGACATAACTTCAACACAAAGAGGAGAATCAATAAACAAATTGTTAAAAGGATTCCTTGATAGTAAGACCACGCTGACAGATTTTTTAGCAGCTTTTGAGCAAGCACTCGATGCCCAGGAGAAGGCTGAGCACATTTCTGCATATATAGAACTAGTTTATTCTTTCCGTTTAATGTTCCAAAATTCTATTGAGAATCAAGTCACCAAATGTTTAACACGATATGCGTAGAAAAAATTTGCAGCTGAATGGAATGCTTAGGATACATATATGTGTATAAAAATAGAAAAAGATAATAAATTGAGTCATTTTAAATTATCACACTATGAAAGGCCTGATGTTATACGTTGGGTGTCCTATGATGGTTGTGTACTTAGTTGCAGCTATCATAATCTTGAATTTGCCGAGATAGTTTGCCACCACTCTCTTGCAGTAGCAGTTCATCTTTCTCTTGTGCAACTTGATTCAGTTCATTTTTCAAAGCGTTGGCAGAAAGATTCGTCCAAGTTGGAGCTTGCAAGAGATTATATTAATTTTTATGCCAGTTTACAACCACAGGCCACGAGAACTTTAACATTAGATGAATCATCTAGTGAATGTGCTTTTCAACTCAGATATACGCGTATTTGTCAGCTATCAAGTGAAATAGCCAATAAGATTGTAACAGACTCTAATAAATGCGTGAACTTTATATCATACCTTGAAAAGTACTTGGAATCCTTGTATATTGCTACTAATGATATTTTTGATTCATTATTCTTGGAACATCAAATAATCCAAAACCCAATAAGGAGTAGGCTGTTGAGCGACCAAAAAAAAAGAAGAACCAGAAGTGAAAAAGAGATCACATCTATTGCTGCCATAAAAAAAAGTGAGGGCGACCAAAAAAAATTCTTGAAAATAGTCCAACTAAAAACCAAGAGAGTTCTAATCTAGGATATTCCCAAAAATGTAATTGAACTAAGATAAATTTTTTACCATTTAATTTTAGAATATAATTTAGTATTAATAAGTTAAATGTTATATACTTTACAGGTTTAAATAAACTTTACAAAACCTACCAGATTTAGTTTGAAAGAAAACACGTATATGAAGATATATAACAAAAAAAAAAAAACATATGGGCTTGTTTAGCTTATTTTATTGGGTTTCATGTTCTGTAATTACTTTCAGATGTCGCGTCATTGTATTATTGTATAGAACATTTCCCATTCATTGCTTTTTATAATTAAAATTTTTAAAAAAAACATATGAATTTACTATATAACTTTGAGCTAAGCTCTTCATCAATCTAACTTATTAACTTAAAATTAAATTTTACAATTATATAGAACAAGAAAAGAAGAAAAAAATTGAGCTTAAAAACCAAGTTAAAATTTTGTTATTTTTGTACAATTTCAAAATGTAACTTTGTCAAAAACAAATATTTACTATTTTTAAATTAGCAATTATATGTAAAATTATGCTCTGAACAACTTTACTTAGGTGACCAAAGTAGGTTACCTTTAAAGAAAAATAGATTATGTACTAAAGTTAAAATTTTTGAGTTTTTAATATAAAACTTTTTTTTTGATTAGGTAACCTACTTCGGGCCCTTAAGCAAAGTTGTTTAGTACATGATTCTACTTAGTCCAAAGCTGCTGCGCGTTTTCTTGGACCTTTTACTAAGTGAAATATGGGTTTAAATTTCGAAAAAATTTTTTTTTTAAAAAAAAATTTTTTTTTTAAAAAAAAATTTTCGAACTTTAAACCCATTCTTCACTTAGTAAAAGGTCTGAGAAAACGCGCAGCAGCTTTGAACTGAGTAGAATCATGTACTGAACAACTTTGCTTAAGGGCCCGAAGTAGGTTACCTAATCAAAAAATAAAGTTTTATATTGAAAACTCAAAAATTTTAACTTTAGTACATAGATAACCTATTTTCTTTAAAGGCAACCTACTTTGGTCGCCTAAGTAAAGTTGTTCAGAGCATAATTTTACATATAATTCTGATTTAAAATTAGTAAATATTTGTTTTTGACGAAGTTACATTTTGAAATTGTACAAAAATAACAAAATTTTAACTTAGTTTTTAAGCTCAATTTTTTCTTCTTTTCTTGTTCTATATAATTGTAAAATTTAATTTTAAGTTAATAAGTTAGATTGATGAAGAGCTTAGCTCAAAGTTATATAGTAAATTCATATGGTTTTTTAAAAATTTTAATTATAAAAAGCATTTGGACCTATTTTAAGGGGACCTAATAGTGCTTAAAATTTTGTAATTAGCTAGTGTAATACGTGCCAAGAATATTATATTAGCATTGAAATTGTGTACTCAATATAATTATGAAGATCTTATATTTGACACAAACTAGTTTCTAATTCCTATTTAAATGTTTTTAAACTGGACCAATTTTATGTTTATCGACCAACATACAACCAAATCCCAAGAATCATGAAACTTTCAAAACAAAAGAAGTCCTGCGAATTATGAAATTTCAAATTTAAGAATTGATATACTCGAATTTTAACTTGTAAAGCATCTAGTTAGTGGATGTGCTGAGATGTATAGTATGTATATAATGTCAAATGCTGAAAATTACTCTTTATTATCAGAGTATTACTATTTGATTTGGTTCATTTGTATTATTTTATAAAAGTTAATTGATGCACTTTTAAGATCCTTAACTCTATTATTATTTTATATTACTTTTCTTATACGAGCTAAGAAAGTTAAATGGTTTGGTCAGCTTGTTTCACCTTTATTTATAAAAGGCTGTCTAAACCAAAACTGGGCCATATTCTAACATCTCTAATTTGAGCCTATTAATTTAGCAGGTGGTTCACAAATTTATTTACATAATTTTTGTATTGATCAAGTAGGTAACTATTCAAATTTATTATTTTGTGGTTCGTAATGTCTTTCATTTTGACTTATTTTATTTGCATTGATTATTTATTTAGAACAAGTTACTCAAGTTTATAGATATTTACTGTTTATTGATTTGGTGAGTGGTTATTGTATTTAAATGAGCTAAAGTATATGTAAGATTATTTATTAACCAATTGTATTTAAAAAAATAATAACTGGATAAAAGACTGGCCTTTTACATTTCACTGATTTTATAGTGTATGGTTGAGTATATATCATAAAAAAGAATTGTAAAAAGCACGTGTATTTTTCATTTCTAACGGGCAGTTTAGATATTTGAAAAAACTATCCTCAGTAATTCGCATCCAGGTATAGTACACAGTAGATTAGATATTGTGGGGATCTTTTATCCAGCTATTTATGATGCTCAAGTTAGATACTTACCACTGCATAGTATCTTTCATTTTACATAAATACAAGTTTACTCACAATGCATAATATCTTGTAGTAATCTAAAATTCTACAAAACTTAACCCTAAAAGGGCAGGCTACAATAGACATAGATTGATTTGTCAAGTATTATAGTCCTGCGTCTTGCTGTAGCTATCTCTTTGCTTAGATGAGTATTTATCATATTTTAACACTATGTCTCTCATTTATATTGTTTAATGATAATCTATTACTTCTCTTAGTGGTACTGCGGCGGAGTTCCAATATTTTAATTTATTGTAAATTATGGGTTACGGGGTGCTCTCAAGCACCTCTCTCAATGTAATTGGTTAGTTATAGAGATCGTGCACAAGTACTATAATTGACTGAAGTAATCCTTACGGTAATTTTGTCAAAGATTCATGCTACAAAATGCAGATATTAAATTTTAGCCAATCAGCACAACTCTATGATAAAAAAAGATGGTCTCTGACCATCTTTTTTTTTTATCATAATAATAAACTCGCTTAACCAAATAAATTATAAAAAATTGAGTTCTGACCTATTAACTTAGATGCTTGAGAGCACCCATAGTTTACATTTGTAATTAGGATATAGGTAACACTTATTTTAGTGACATCTAATAACTAGTGATACAAAATCAATAAAAAATCTTCAATCGATTAGTTGAAGATCAAACTAATTGATTAGTCAACTAATCGATTAATCAACTAAGTTTGCTGTAAAATTTAAATCGATTAGTTGTCAACTTTATAACTAATCGATTAATTCGATTTTTGATTTGTATCACTACTAATCACTCTTTTTTTCAATTAAGAATAACAGTTCTTATGAAGGCCAAGGAAATGTAATAACGAAAGGGAAATTATAGGCATCTATCATAAAAAATATATTTGCTGATTCATCCCAATCTCCATCTATACCAATTTGTATTTAGATCTAGCGCTAGATCTAGATTTGCATATTATTGTTATTATTTTTTTTGTTGCTTCTATATAAAATCGGGTAGTAGAGATTAGTGGTATAACTTTGCGAGATAAATAGCCTTTTTCGTTGAAAACTGGATAGTGGAGATTAGGACTGAGATCTTTGATATAAGTGATATTGTTGGAGATAAGTAGAGATTTTTCTTTATATATATATATATATTTTGAACTAATACTAACTTTTTTCTTTTGTAGACTTGTCTCACTGGAAACCGAGCAGTGAAAATTAAGACTAGGAGCTTTGATATAAGCAGTGTTTTTTTTGTTTTCTTATAAGATAAGTGCCATTTGCTTATTTTTGTTTGTTTCTTCTGTTGAACTAATATTAACTTTTTTCCTTTTGTAGATTGGCTTCATTAGAATACTGGGTAGTAAAAATTAGAACTAGGACCTTGCAAAATAAGTAGCTTTCTTCATTATTTGATTTGTTTTTTTTGAACTAATATAAGTTTTTTTTGTAATCTTGCCTAACTAGAACACCGAGTAGTGGTAGTTAGAACCAGGATCTTGTTAGATAAGTGGTCTTTTTTGTTTGCTTTTTTTTTCTCAGTTTAAATGTTAACTTGTTTTTCTTTTGTAGGTTTATTTAGTGATACTGCTATTATAGTTGTCAATGTTTATTGGTGCCATTGTTATAGCAATTCCAAACTTGCGTTGTTTCAGTGCCATCATTGAGAGATCATAATTTGGTGCCATTATTAGTGAAAATTCAGTCTTTTGCCATTTCAGTACCATTGCTTGTAGAAATTTTAGTGTCGTTGGTTTTAGGCTTTCATTACTTTCGGTGCCGTAGTTTTCAGATCTTCATCACCTTAGGTGTTGTTGATATTAAGATCTTTATTACGGATGGCATCATTAATAGGTTTCGCCAGATTGTGGAATTAGTATTGGGAATGTGGGTAAGTTTTTTCCCTCATTTATATTTCTAACCACTTCCTTATCTCTTCTTTGGGTTTGTGCAGTTTGCTAAAATGTGCAATTAATACTTGAAGTAGTATTTTGGCATTGCAAAATACATTGGGTTTTGAGTATAGGTGTAATTTTTTTTATCCTCTGACAAACCCAATCTATGTTGCTTTTTATTTCTACTAAACATATATCTAACTGAATATTATTTTATTTAAACTTAAACATCAAAAACAAAAGGCTTGGCACTTAAATAAGCATATGAAAATTATGTTACATAGATGGCAGAGAACAAATTAGTTATGTTCTGTGTAGTTGGATATAGACAAAATTTTGCAGTAAAATATAATCGGCTGCTTACGTGGTCAATTATATTTACTGCAAACTTCTACTTATATCCAACCATCCAGAATACATACCAGATCATGAGTAAGGGAGAACTCCATCAATTATGCTGAGTTTAACTCCAATAGTTGATATGAGAGAAGATATGGGAGCTTGATGAAAATAAGGAAACTCATATTTCATGGTTATTAGGTCTTTATTATATAAAAGTATGTATTTATTTGTGTATTCTTTATTTAATGATTTCGAAAAGCATACATTAGATACATTAGATACATTCTTATTGTAAACTAAGGGTGATAGTAACCCTTTATATAGATTCTAAATCTTAGTAAGTTTACACTCCAACAGCTACATCTACACTACTTCTACTACGTTTATACTACTACCACGTTTATACTATTACTACTACGTTTACACTCTTTGAGTAATATCCATACATATAAAGGTAAGATTAACATGGCTATAGCAATATAATTATAGAAGATATGTGACAACCTAATAAATTAGACAAATACAGAAGTGACATGAGGAAAAAATTATTTGTTACAGTACATGGATTTATAGTATAATGACCAAGTTAAATTTATTAAATTTTTAATAAAATCTTAAAAAATTTCTAGTTTGCTTTTTGATTGGGTCCAAAGTAAATATGATATAAAATGTCTAGTTTGCTTCGCTTTGATAAGTATAGCTTTTTTTTTTTGTTATATTGATTTTTTTTCTTTATTAAACCGATTTCTTTTTTAGTATGTCATTCTTCGTTTTTAGTTTGCTTTTTATTGGGTCTGAAGTAAATATGTATTAACTTCATTATATGTGATTGATTGGTTGCAAATAAATCAGGTTAGTGTCGATTACGTGAGATCTTCATTTTTTGATTGGTTGACCAGCGTGGAATATGTACAGTGTAACCCCGCAATAGTTACATTCGCATTAGTCACAATCTTGCTATAGTCACCTTAATTTTTCTATTTAATTATATAACTATATATAAATTTTAGTTCGCATTAGTTACAACCTCGCAATAGGCACATAGAAACTCTGATTTTGGCATGTGACTATTGCAGGGTTTGACTGTAACTCCTTGTAGAAGATATATCTCTCACAGGAGATACCTAAAAGCACTCCTTATGAATAGCTTATTTTAAATGTTTAGGTTAATGAATATTTACCAATTGAAATTAAAAGCAATGTTCATAAATGGATAGATTATTTTAAATACTTAGATTATTTATATTGATCAACAATCTTTGTAATTTTTTGGGTCACAGAATACAACATAAATAGCAACCCTATATTTGTTATATTTTGTGAAATTTATCTATAAAAGAGAAATACAGTGAATAATTAATTGAGTTCCATGAATATAATGAAGTTAAAGTGACTACTGTATTATAATACAGAACTCAAAAAAAATGCAAATATGGTAAATTAAATAGTCAATATTTATAAAACTTATTTTTCAATACTTAGATTAATAAACATTCTTTATATTTGTGGATTATTATGATAAATGTTTGCAAATACTTTATTTTAGATCTTTGATTAATAAATGTATTTATATAACTAAGTTCTATAAGTAAATAAAATTAAATATTAAATATCATAATTCAAATAACTAATTTCAGACCTAGATTTTATATTCACTAAGTGTTGTAAAATTACATAATAATATTCACTAACTTGAATGTGCATAACTTCGATAAATATTATTAAAATTTGTAAGCTTCTATATACCCATTAACTCAGGTTATAACTTGGATCAATATCTGACCCATCCCGACCACTATTATCAGATCTCTAGGAATAGCATCTGATCATACACAAATATTAAATGACCTACTGATTGCAAATAACTCAGACCATTTCCAAAAGATCATTTCTAAATGACTTAAGTTATTTGGTCATGAGTCATTTTCAAAAGACCCAGTAACTATAATGAGGGTTTATTCTTAATAAAATTATTAAAAAATCAAATTTTTATAGTGATAGTAATTATAAGCGATTTGTGACTATAATGAGGTTTTTTTACTAAGATTGGGTATGTTGCACAAAATTGGGTGCTTAAATAGAGATGTGACTATATGGGGTGTGACTATAGGGAGGTTTGACTATCCCTTAAACTGTCCATTTTAGTGGGCAAATTTGCTTGCTAGAATTTTTAATGTATTTTTAAATTTTGGTTCCGATTTATTTTTATTAAAAATCAAGTTATTTTAAAAAATTTTTTTTAAATAATAACTATAAATTTAGATTATATTTTAATGATTTTAATTTTCATATTTCTACAGGAAAAATTTAAATTGACTATAAGCTAAAAAAATTTGAAATTTTTAAAAATTTTTGATTTTTAGAGATTTTATTTTTGACTATTGACGAACTTTTTAAAATTCTAATAATATGTCCCCAATAATTTTGATACAAATTATAGATTAAATTATTATAAACAACTTTTATTATAAAAGTTTTTATAATTTTATAATTAAAATTTTAACTTTAATTAATAGAGAAAAAATTTTTTCACTTCAGGAACATATAAAAATTTGAAAATTTTTAAAAATTTTTGAAAAAATTTTATAGTAAAAGCAAAGAATTGGCTATATTTGAGCCGAGTTATCTTTTATATTTGAATATATATTTAATTAAAATTTTAATAGAAATCAATTAACAATATGTTAAGTTTTATTTTAGCTTAGTAATAGGGGACATATCCTTAATAAAATTTTTAGTATTTTAAAAAAACATGTAAAAAAATATTCTAGCGGGCAAATTTGCCTGCTGGACGGTTTAAGAAATAATTTTCCTCTTGTTAATAGTAAAGTTAAAAATAGACAAAAGCTGAATTTAAAAAGATAAAATATAAGATATAACAATATATGCATAATTATAATTAGCATAAAATAGTAGAAATATAGCTAAAATAAAATAATTAATAGTGCAAAATAAATGACAAAAAATAAATAAAATTTAGTAATAATATAATTTAATTTATAAGAAGATGAAGGTTTAATTCTTTGAAACCCAATTTTTTATAATCTTTTTATAAAAAATAAGAATGTAAATAAGCTTTTTATTAAAATTTAAGATATATTCTTATGATGTTCCAAGGTTTTAGTGTTACTATACTATGCAGCTACTCTATTATATAATAGTAATAACTCTAGTAATAAAGATTTAAAAATAGCCACTTGGTATTATATAAAAGTAACAAACAGTTAATAGATAATAGGTACTGTAAACTGCTAGATACAAGACCTGGGTCTCTTTCATTCTACCAAAAAATTTAATTAGTAAAAAAAAGTAATGAATTAAATTAATTAGTAAAAAATGAGGCTGAGTCTGATATAGGAGATCTTGTATCCAGCAGTTTATGGTAAATAGTAAATAAACCTTATTTAATTATAAGAAATTATATTTTGCAAAACCAAATTAAAGTTTTAAATGCATTAAGAATATTATATAAGGAATAAAGAAATTAAAAGTTTTTTATTATAATTCATATACAATAAGTGCATATCTTTCTAAATGCATACTTAAACTTGGACCTAAGTATATAGCTACCCATAAGTGCACATATTCTAATTGTTCTCTAAGTGCATGTCATGTTATTACTAAAAGCATGCACTTATAGAGGGTTTACTATATATACTTTGTTTTTATTAGCAATACTGTATATATCTGTATATAAGTTGAACAAATTGTTTAGAATTTTGAACTAAAAGTTAATTTTGAATTTTAGTAAATTTTAAAAAAATAATTTTTGGCAAAATAAACCAATAGACCAATGGGCCAATAGATCAATGGATTATAGTATTGGTTTATTTAGGTCCATTAAAAAATTTATTTTTAATGGACATAGTCTATTGCCAACCTTGAATAAACTTTTTACTCAGCTTGTAAAACAATTTACAAGAATAGAACCTTTATTAGAAAGTTTTTAATTAGAAGTTACACATTCTTTATTAATATTATTTTTGCATAATTAATAAAATTATTATTATATAATAAAACAACTTTTATTAAATTAAATATCTTTTGAATATATATCTTCTAAAAAAGTTATAATAAAATCAATGAGTTAATTATTTAAATAATAAAAAATAAGAAAAAACAGAAAAACAATGTTGAATTTTGCAAAGTAGCAGTAAAATATGCTTTCATTATCTTTTACTATAGAGTAGATAGTACTTCAACTTTCAAAAGAATTCCTTTTCTAGTGTAATGCAGCACAATGCAGCACAAACAACTTCAGTTTCTTAAAATGATGTTCTATTTAATTAGTAAAACATTGCATAGTTAAATTGGTTTTTTAAGATTTAATTATACCTGAAAATACTAGTTTTATACTACTATTCTATATAAATACTCATGTAATGTTGATTTTAGAAATCATTAGAATTAAAAGTTCTCTATGCTATTCTGAAATTAGTAAAATTTGTATAGTCAGATCTCTTTATAATTACAAGTTGGTTACACCCTATTTTGGTAATTTTATAGAAGTGTAACTATAAATAAAGTACCTTGCTAAAGTCATATAACCAAAGGCCAATAGTAAATATATTTGCACATATTTGAAATACTATTAAAAAAATTTAAAATATTAGATAGTGAATTATTATTGTTTATCAGGAACCTATCCCTTATAGTAAAGGAACAATTCTATACCCAACAATACCTCTGTGCTCATAAAGTACAGTATGGGATAGAAGCTACGGAACAAGTCATCTAATATCATGTGAGTAGGTTTGCAAGTATTGTGCATTTGAAATTTGGATCTTATATTTGAGTGCAGTGGAAGGGCTATAGCTAGACACAAACTTGAGCAGAAAATTCAAGAACAAGGAAATTGACAGATCATTGAGTTACCTAAATACAAATATAGACTGATCTACACTATAACTCATTATCACATACAGATTCAAATTCATACTATAACTTATCATTATGTGCAGATCCAGTAACTCACAATAATATTCTGCTTTGTAACTTTGTTTACAAGCAGGCAGATTATTATTATTGTTTATCATCAAACCTATTCCTTTTGGTAAAGTAACAATTTCTATAGCGAACAATACCTCTGTGCTCTACAAAGTACAGTATGAGATTGTTGGCAAGAATTATATAAAGGAATAATATTTGGGTATCAGCCTGTCCTATTTAGCTACACATGTACTCCTAGATTGAGCTACTGCTCTACTAGGGCTGTTAATCAGTCTATCTGGTCCATTCTAAAAATTAAAAGACTGTTCAGTCTTTTAAAAAACCAGACTGGACTGTGGACCAAAACTGAAAAGTACCAAATAGAGCTAGACCAGATGGACCAATAACAATATCAGATATAATACTTTTTTGCTATAATGATAAAATTAAGTTTATCAGTATAAAGAATTTCAATATTTTATAATAAGCTTTTCAATTTATAATATTTGTTTATATGATATAATAGAGCAATAATTAATATGTTTGATAATTTTTTTATACATAAATTATGGATTAAAAAATAATATAGTATATTAATATGGCAAAATAAGTTAATTAACTTCATAAATATGAATATTATAGTTAAGATTAGCTAAAAAGATATTTTGTTACTTTTAACTAATTAATATTTAATAATTTAATTGAATAATATAATTATAATTGGACATGCCTAATATTTAATCTTGTACTAATTCAAAACAAAAAGGGTGTGGTGACTTAGAGAAGTTGGTAAGTTGTTACCCCCAAAGTGCAGGTCTAGGGTTCAAATCCCACTGATAATGCTTTGAAAAAATAGATCTGTGTTCTGGTAACTGTTTCCTGTTGATCAGTTGGGTACATTACCTGTAGTCCTTGGTTACCATCTCGAATAGGAGCTTTTGGGTGAAGTTGTGTCTCATGACACAGGCAAATCCAAGGAACTGGAAAAACAGAAACCCATTTGGCAAGACTCAACTAAGGAAGTAGCAAAGAACTTTGACAGTACTACCAATACCGGAATATTGGACCAGAGCCGAACTACGGACGTCGACCTCAGGGACTAGGTCTACCAACCTGGCCGCTGGATCGGGTACTGGAGGAAAAGGACCTATGTTATAGAAGTAGGCACCAGGGGGAGAAAAACCATAATGGCACCTAATGCCGAGTAGATCAACCCTTCTGGGCCAACTGAATTGGAAGTCTGGAAAAACCGGTGAAGGACCGGTAGAAAAGTGATAGTGGGTACCAGGGTTGGAGTGAACCTTACAAGGGCAGAAGTAGGTATTGGTAAGAGGACAGAAGTAACCCTGTCTCGCAAGAGTTGGCCTCGGTCATAGCGATAAGTATCAAAGCGTAGATGAATATCTGATATAGGACAGGTACCGCTCTACCAAGTTTCCTGTCGAGAATAACAGGACCGGGAATATCCAGCTGAGTCCTAAGGCAATGAAAAGTATCCAGAACTTGCTGACTAACTTATGTAACAGGCCTGTTCTAGTGATACAAGATGGGTTGGCAGGCAGAACATGGATCAAAGGGTTTAAATAGGCAATTCCTGTAGTTGGGTTGCAGGTATAGCAGCTAGTGTGGAACTCTTGGGCGGTCCACTTAAATTAGACACCAAAAGTGTACGTGTGGCTAGATGTATCCTCGTCTAAGTGGATTAGAGAGTTTAAATAGGCAATTCTCGTAGTTGGGTTGCAGGTATAACAGCTAGTGTGGAACCCTTGAGCGGACCAATTAAATTAGATACCAAAAGTGTACGTGTGGCTAGATGCATCCTCGTCTATGTAACAAATGCCGGTATTTTCCTTGATGGATACTGACAGCCCTAATATCTTAAATAAAATTCCTAAGTTCCAAGATGGGCACTTTAATTAAAAAAAAACTAATTCAAGACAAAAATTGTCTTATTATTTTTTGGCCTACTTGCCTATTTATAATTTATTCATATCAGATATTTTCTAAGAGAGCTTCTAGAAATTATATAATTTTTTGTTACTAATAAATTTCAAAATTTTATTCTATCCACCCACACCTGATACTCTATTAGCCAATCAAATTTTATATTTTATTAAAAAATTATTCATATGCACATTTTTGAAATTGATAATGCCGTAACATTGTTCTACTAGTCTATTTTGTATATTTTAACTACCAAAATGCTCATCTCAATAAGATAATTCTAACAAACCCAAAATCGTCACAATGTCCCAAGATCATTCAACTTTTGTGTAATTTTAATAGTAATTTTTAGAAGCACTAAGTAATTTTATTTAACATTGAATAACATTTGATCCACTAGTCCGTTTTGAATGATTTAACTACACAAAATGTTCATCTTAGTAAGACAATTCTAACAAGCCCAAAATTGCTAAATTTCAATTACAATCCCAAGATCGATAAAGATTTGTAATGTTATTAACAATACAAATCTTTATCATTCATGGAATCCTGTGATTAGAATTTAGCAATTTTGGACATGTTAGAATTATCTCACTGAGATGAACATTTTGGTAGTTAAATCATTCAAAACAGACCAGTGGATCAAAGTTATTCAATATCTGATATTAAATAAATATACTTAGTGATTCTAAAAAATCACTATTAAAATTACACAAAAGTTGAATGATTTTGGGACTCTGTAATAGATTTTAATGATTTTGGGCTTTTAGAATTGTTTTGTTGAGATGAGCATTTTGGTAGTTAAATCATCTAAATTGGCCCAGTAGTACAAAAGTTATTAATAATTTTATAATTTGATACTTTTGGCCAGAATTATAAAATTTTGACCAGAATTATAACCAGATATTTTGGGGACCCACCCAACCACTCAAAAATTATGTAATTTCTGGAAGCTCTCTAACTATCTCTATTTCTTCTTTTTTTATTTTTTAAACCATGTATCTTGTTATTTTCAATTCAATTAAAAAAATACTTATTACATTCTTTATATATAACATTCTCTTTTTTTTTAAAAATCTATATAGCCTGAGTACCCAACTGGGCTGTTGATATAGTCCTAAGTCCCAACCTCCAATTATTTGAATTTATATAAGACTTATTCCTGCTATTATTGCTGTGATTGCTCTGCCAATTTTTAATAAATAGGTTTAAATCTACAATCTAAACCTGTATGCTTCACAAACTGTTTTACCACTAAGCCATTTACTGCCACTGAGACTGTTTTGATAGAAGCAATAGTGCTTCCAGTCTTGTTATAACTGAATTTTCAAATACTGCTTTAAGAGCTTAACCAGACAATACTATGAATTCATATTTTTCACTAGAATAAACCTGCTATTTTTGAACTGATTGGTCTTGGACTTACAGATTCAAACCCACAGAGTTCTATTAGAGAGTTTCAAGAAATTACATAATTTTTGAGTATGTTAGTGGGGTCACCAAAATATCAGGTTATAATTCTGGTCAAAATTTTATAATTCCGGCCAAAAGTATAAAATTATAAAATTAATAATAACTTTTGTGCTACTGGGCCAATTTAGATGATTTAACTACCAAAATACTCATCTCTATAAGACAATTTTAACAAGCCCAAAATGTTAAATCTAATTACAGAGTCACAAGATCATTCAACTTTTGTGTAAATTTAATAGTGATTTTTTATAATTACTTAGTAAATTTCTGGTCTACTTCGACAATATTACATTTGCTCTGGCATATTTAATGAACACATAATTCACTTAACAGCTGTTTTAATAAATTAAAAAGTGTAAATTTAAAATTAAACCTCAATAAATGCACTTTTTTTAAGCCACACCATACATATGTCTGCAAAAAATCATATAAAAGAAAATATAATACTAAATTCGCTTTCGTTGCCTGCCCCCTGCATTACTTGTTAAGGAAAGATATAAAATTTGAGTAGAAAGTAGAACAAAAAACCGCATTCAAGCAATTAAAAGGATATTTATTAGAAGCACTGATTCTCTGTTATCCGAATTTTGATAAGACTTTTATAGTCCATGCCAATGCCTCCGGCTTTGGTTTGGGCACTGTTCTGGTACAAAAAGATGATGAGGATAAAGAATATGCGAGTTATGAGTTAACAAAGGCTGAGAAAACTATAGTACTACAGAACTCGAGTGCCTTGCAGTATTGTGGGCAATTGAATATTTCCAACACTACCTCAGGTTAGATCCTTTCGTTGTTGTAACTGTTCATGCAGCCCTTAAGTGGCTGCAAACCTCTGCTCTAACTGGTTATCAGACCTGGTAGGTGCTCCACATGCAACTGTATAACTTTCGTATAATACATCATTGAGAAAAAAAACATAGTAATGCAAATGCATTATCTTGGTGCCATGAAGTACTTAAAAGTCCTAAAAGTAAAGATAAAGAGGAAGAATTAAATTAAAAAAATTTTCCTTAAATCTGGTCAAATTATAAATCTAGTCCAGATTACCAGTGTCCTAGCATACTACATGCCTTTTGTAATTATATTTATTGTTCTCTTTTTTCTATTTTATGCAACTAGATAAAAAAAAACAAAAAAGTTATACAAGTCAAACTCATTATAGTGAAGTGGTCGTTCCATTAATAAAAAATTTTAAAAATTCACTATATCGAGAGTTTATTAGTAAATTCACTATATCGAGAGAATTTTATATAAACTGGCTTTGGGTCCAACTTCACTATATCGAGATTTTAATTAGTCTTCACTATATCGAGAGTCCACTATAACAAGAGTAACTTGTATATATATTTCGTTTTTCTCTACCTATGGAGCCTATACACTACAAACACTTGAAGCAATACCTCAAGACAAAATATTTGCCACATGAACTGGATGAAGAACAAAAGAAGAAATTAGTCAAAAAGAGTGAATTTTTCAAAGTGAAAAAGGGTTTTTATATAAAAAAAATAAAAAAAGAAAGAAAATTTGATATAAGTCTTACAACGACACGAGGTTGACCCTGTTCTTTCTTGGTTTATACACACCTACTTGGGAAACATTTCGGGATAAAGGTAATGTTTGAAAAAATTCATAGCACCTATTTTTGGCCCCAAATGTACCAAAGCATACAGACATATGTACAAACATATGAAGCATATCAGAAAAGAAACAGACTCCACATGCAAGGCACTTGTATTCTATTTCTGTTTCTGCCCCTTTTTATCGAATAGGGGTAGATTTTGTTGACCTCTTTCTTGTACACTCTAATTAAATCAGTATATATTAGTAGTAACCAATTACATGACATGTTGGCCAGAAGCACTTGCCATAGAAAAAGTTGATACATCGACAGTTGCTGAGTTCTTGTACAATAATATAATCTGCTACTATAAATGTTCTAACTGAATTTTATCAGACCGTGGTACCCATTTCCACAATGATATAATTCAGTTGTTGTTGAAAAAATTAAAGGTGAAACAAAATTTCTCGACCTCATACTACTCCTGGACTAACAACCTAATATAACATTTCAATAGAACATTGTGTAAGGTCTTAGAAAAATTAGCACAAAACATAGTTGACTGAGATTTGATGATCCCTTCTATCCTATTTGCATACTGCACCACCTGAAATTCAACAACAAAAATAACCTATTTTTTTGATATATGGACGAAAAGCAAGACAACCCATCTACCCAAGCCAGACTGAAGAAGAGCTAGAGGGAACCATTTTGCAAAGAACCTTTGAATTAGTTAATATAATACCTGTAATAAAAGATAAAGTCATAGAAAACATCCATCAGCAGCAAATACAAGATAAGGCCTATCATAACTAAAAGCATCACCTTAGCACTGGGTTTGATATAGAGGAAAAAGTCCTCTTTGAAGACACCAGTAAAAGATACTCTTACAATTACAAATTAAGCCCAAAATGTAAAGGCCCCTTTTATATCCATGAGAAGATGCCTAACGATACCTACAAGCTACGAACTTTGGAAGGAAAAGTGATCTCCTCTCCATTTAATTTAAGTCTTCTCAAACGATACTATGATCGATAAAAATAAAGTATAATAAGTAATTATAAAAAAAAACCCCCAAAGAGGTTATTCACAACAGTCATATTCAGAGTTAAAGAGTATATTATATAACAAGGAGAACCCTTTATGAAAATGTGGGCGCGATTTTCTTTTTTCTTTTTAGTTTTGTTTGTTTGTGTTAAAATCTGTTTTTGAGTTTTCTGTATATTAAGCAAAGATTTTTTTTCTTTCAATTGTGTAAATATTTTTTTCTTGATTAATTAATTTTTTGATCAATTTGTTGTTAAGAAAGAATCGATTAAGTTTTTTTTTCTGCTGAATATTTGTTTTTATTCTTTTTTAAGTTTTTCTTGTTTGTTAGTTTGTTTCAATTTACCCAAGAAAAAAAAATCGAGGAATAGAAAATAGAAATGGTGTAAGTTATTTTTTATGGGACATGAAAAACTAAGAAAGGGTGAATTGTTAGGAGCGGTCTGAAATCCCGTGATGATCAACTTTATGTCCAAAAGAGCTGCTAGCAACTATGTAACCCCATAGATTTAAGTCCTGTAATACACATGATCCATATAGCTGTGCTAAAAAAAAATTTCCTGCACCTGGTACTGCACATGGTTCCCATAGTTCCATTTCCAAGCCTGTGCCCTAAGCCTCGATCTGGATAAAAGCTTTGCTGTTAATTATGAAGAAATCAGTAAGAAAAAATATCGAAAAAGGATCAGATCAAGACTGGAACAATTTAAGGAAGATAACAGAAATCAGGTAATTTTTTGGTGGGTGGATGGGTTAGCCAATATATCAGGTGAATTATAGCTGAAATTTGATAATTCCGGCCAAAATTATAAAAAATTTTTTAATTAAAATTATAAATTTATATATAAATTTAATATATTAAATAACTTTTGATCTACTGGACCAATTTAGATGATTTAACTACCAACATGATTCTCTTAAAGAGAGAATTCTAACAAATCTAAAATTATTAAATTCCAATAAATAGATCGTAATATCGATATAGATTTGTATTACTATAAATATTATATAATATTTTAATACTATATACAGTGGCCTGCCATATTATTACGGACACTTTTTGGGCGGCCATCAGTCAAAATCGGGTAAGTAAACACAACACGAAATTTGGGTCACGTGACCGAGAGATCTCACAGTAAAACATATTAAAATTTCATACGGTTTCGATATATCGCGCAGAAATTAGGCAAAAAAAAAGTACAAAGTACCATTTTTGGATTTGTACGAAAATCGATTTTCTGAATTTTTGATTTTTTTTTTTAAAAAAAAATTCAATAAAAAATCGAATTTTTGTTCAAATTGTCTCAAATTACACTTAAATGTAGCGTGACACCCAGGTCATGTTACGCGATAATTTCTCACGAAAAATGGGCATAAAGAAAGATTTAACAGAATACCAACGGGGAGCCATAATTTACGGTCACCAAAGAGGTGATTCGCTTTGTACGATTGCAGCTGCGGCTGATCGTGGTAAAACTTCTGTGTCGAAGATTATAAAGGAGTACAGTGAGTTAGGCATAGAAGCTCAAAAAAAAAAAAAAGGACCGGTCGCCCGAAAATTCTAGCACCCTTGGACCTTGAAAACCTAAAAAATTTAGTCATAGGTGGTAACCGTCGTCTCAACCTTCGGCAAATAACGAACCTACACAATTGCCAAAGTGAAAAAAAATTTTTGAGAGGACTATGCATCGTTCTTTGCATAGTGTGAACTTGTCTTCATGTGTCGCCCCTGCAAAGCCTCTTATCTCGGATGAAAATATGGTAAAAAGGTATAATTGGGCACTTGAACATCAGTTTTGGTCAGTCCAGAACTTCAAGCGTGTTTTGTGGTTGGACGAGACCTATGTACGTCTTTTTCTGGGTTCCCCTGGCCATGTATGGCGCGAACCACACGAAAAATGGGAAATCGATTGTATCGGTAGTAGTGTAGGGCATAGTTCTGGACGCATGTATTGGGGCTGCTTCTCCTGGTTCGGGGTTGGGCCCCTTATTCCTTTAAAATTTAATGCCAATGGTAAGTCACACCTTGAAATCCTTCGGAAGTATGCTGTTCCCACTATAAAAAACTTTCCAGCAAACAATGATCGAGGACGTCCAATCTTCGTCCAAGATAATGCAAGACCTCATCTTGATGGGGAGGCTCTACAATACTTGAAGAAACACCGGATTCGTGTGATGGATTGGCCAGCTCAAAGTCCAAATCTTAATCCGATTGAAAACCTGTGGGCCGAAGCAAAGTGTTCTGTACGCTGTAAGGGAAGGCCAGGTAATCTTGCAGAGCTGGATAATCTTGTTAAAAAATCGTGGTATGAAACACCACCTGAACTTTGCCGTAAGCTGGTCGTTGGCATCCCCAATCAGGTTGAAGCTTGTATAAAATCTGGAGGCGGACCCCTCAAATATTAGAATATAATTAGGTTTTTTTTTTTATAAAAAAATGTAAAAAAAAAGAAAGAAAAAATGCAAAATTTTGATTTTCGTACAAATAAAAAAATCAAAATTTTAGAGTTTTTTGTATAACTTCTGCACGATGAATTGAAACCATATGAAATTTTAGTATGTTTTACTGTGAGATCGCCCGGTCACGTGATCCAAATTTCGTGTTGTGTTTACTTACCCAATTTTGACTGATGGCCGCCCAAAAAGTGTCCGTAATAATATGGCAGGCCACTGTAATATTATATAAATTTAGATTGATCTTATGATCTAGTAATTGGATTTTAATAGTTTTGGGCTTTTAGAATCCTCTTTTTAGAGGATTATTTTGGTAGTTAAATCATCTAAAATGGTTTGGTAGATAAAAAGTTATGTAATATCAAAGTTTTTTATTAATTAATATATAAATTTTTTGCGCAATTTGGTTAACTAATAAGGTGTTAGATGTGGGTGGGTGGGTAGCCCCTTAAGAGATGGAAATCACCTGATTTATGATAGCTTCTAATGATAATAAGGCATTAAGAGAATAATTAGCCCTTTGTTTAATAACTTGGTCCCATTATAGAAAAATACTGAATAAGGTGAAAATCATTAAAATCATGGGTTTAAAATTGATTTCCTACAAGGCCAAATTGGGTATAGCATGAGGCTGTATCTTAATTTTCTTGATGAAAATTAAAAGCAGTAAAATCAAATGCATAGAGAATAGCCTAAATCGGTAGTTAATTAAAAAGGTGAAAGAAGATGATGTGATTTTCTTGTCTTCTTTTATTTCAAA
Source organism: Gigaspora rosea (assembly GCA_003550325.1). Classification (NCBI taxonomy): domain Eukaryota; kingdom Fungi; phylum Glomeromycota; class Glomeromycetes; order Diversisporales; family Gigasporaceae; genus Gigaspora; species Gigaspora rosea. The sequence continues at coordinate 261,856 of QKWP01000108.1, forward strand.
TTTTCTTTTTGTATCTTTGAAAATTTTTTTATAAATAGATTCGAAAATTTGTATTAGAAAAAGGAGTGCATCCAAGTTGTAAGGAATTTAAAAAAAATTAATAAAGACAAACTTTTGTATTATTCCTCTAAAACTCACCTTCATTTCTGTATTATCCTTCTTTCTGTAACAAGCCTGATAAGCCTTATCTTGCCAAATCAAACTGCCTCCCTATATCAGACTTGTTACGAGATCCTGTGTATCTAAGTTTCTTCTGTTCTTTCCTTTAAAATTTTTTTTTTGTGTGTGATTGGTTATTCATTTTTATTACACACCCAGCACCTTTGACACCAGAAAATAAGGTAGTTACCTTATACGCTACCAATGGGCTTGTAACTTATTATAAAAAATTACAGTAAATTTGCAACCTTTATTTAAACAAACAAAATGTATTCTCTAGTTATAAAATTAATATTTAAAAAAATTGACTGACTGAACAGAATTTTGAATACCAGGTAAATAGGGATGTTAAACTGTTTAAAATAGATTGTTTGGGTCTGAACTGGCAGTGCACTACATAAATTGAATATAACTAGTTTTTAATATGAATTTAGATTGTTAATTTTTTTTTTAGTATCCGATACATAATTCTCAATACCCCAGGTACATAATTTCTATACTCCAATATCTGATATGCAAAAAGTGAAAATATTAGATATAACCATACTATACTTTGAGAAGCATTTTATTTTATTTAAAGTATACAAATTTTTAAGTATTTATATAATACAATAATTTTACATATTTAATATCATGGAAATAAATTAAATGATTTATTACATAATTATCACTATATTACAAAAATTTAATATAGCAAAATAAATTAAATAATTCCATAATACGCATTATTCCCGTGAAGAAACTCAGCTAGTTATATCACGTGCCTCATTTAATAAACTAATAAACAAACTAGTTCCGCTGGTTCAATTTTGGCCAAACAACTTAACATCCCTACAGGTAAAGCAAAATGAAATTAAAATTTGTGTCACATAAGTCATGTAAATTATATCAGTTAGCTTAATGTATTATTAAGTGGCTTGGGTAAATTTTCCTACTCTAACACAACCATACTTTGTAGATAATTATTGAGATTTTGGTCGGACCAATTTAATTCGATAGTTTACATTACATCCTTATTATGACATGGGGATTAAAAGTGAAATTATCCGTAATATGATAAAATTTTTCTGAAATTTTCAGTATCAATGGTAAAAGGAAAAGATTGGGAGAACATAAACCATTTAATTAAGTTTGTCTTGCCTTATTACAACAGATTAAATTAAATATGCATAAGAAATTAAATGGAAAGTAACAATATATTTATATACTAATATTAAAAGTGGGACCTTGCTTTTATCTTATTAAATTTAATAAAAACTTTTTACAGACCTGGAATTCATTTTTTAGATCTAATGCCAAGCGTAAAAACTTGGTCATATATTAAAGTAAACTAAAATACTTATCTTTGGCTTAAACCTAAAAGTAACAATATTTCATTAACAAATGTACTTTATATATATAAACGAAAATTAATGTGAACAAGAATTGAATAGATAAATAAAGACAACTTATACAAATAGGAGGTGTGCTACAGAAAATCGACAAAACAAAAGATTTTTTGTGTTATAAATATCATAATAAAAATTAGTAATTACAAAATTTAAAGAGTTATATGCCGCTCTTGTGCTTTAAGTAAAAAAATAGACCAGATATTATTCTAAATCGATTTGTATAAAAAAAATTTTTTTTGAAAGTTGTCATTTCCACTTTTCTTTAGCACATCTTCCAAATAAAGAGACTTTTGATATGTGAATAGTATAACTATCTTTTGCACAATTTTTAGTTGGAAAATAAATCTTATTATTTAAATGTTACATCTTTTCTTTTTAAAATAAGCGCATTATGTGAGCTATGCAAAATAAAGTATGCTGGTTAATTTATTAATTTACTATTATAAATATATTGAAGTTATTATAATGTCAACATTATACAGTATGGGACTGCTAAAGCTATCCAATTTTAATAAGATGTTTAAAAATGTCATAACTTGACAAAAAATTATTAAATCAAAAAAAAAACCTCTTTCATATTGATAGTTTGCAGCCCAAACTACACTTCTGAAAAAGGATTTTTTATTTTTATTTTTGACAGCATTATAAAATAAAAATTATTTATTTTGTGTTGTATTACCCAAAATTTGGCGCATCTTAGTAAAAAAGCAGATGTTTTATAGTGTCCTCCTAAATTTGGCGCATCTTAGTAAAAAAGCAGATGTTTTATAATGTCCTCCTAAATTTGGCGCCTTTTTAGTAATACCAGGAGCGGAGTATGAAATACGAAGTATATGGTTTACAGGCAAGTTAAGTGATGTCCGCAATTCTGGGTATCTGATTGGATAAAAAATCCTTGTGACTTTTTGTAACACCCCAAACAATACTAAAAAAGGTTATCAAAAGAAATTGCAAATCTAATTGGTAAAAAAAAATTCTTAACCGTAATATTGATGTTGCAATGAAGTGTATACCAGGAACGTAGTACAAAATACGAAGTGTATGGTTTACTGAAGAGTTAAATGGTGAAACTTGTGACATTAGATTTCTATATTAGGCCACGCAAAGTTGATTTTTCGTTTTGCATTACATG
>QKWP01000108.1:268360-286638 GCA_003550325.1 Gigaspora rosea
TTTTTTTGACCGGTCATTGATTAAACACAAAAAAGTAAATAATACAACAGTATAACCTCTGTTAGTATTATTAATAGTTCTCTTATGTGCTGTACGGGAGTGTGATTCTCAGTATCTGATTGAAAAAATATTGTGTGTGACCAGAACTTTTGGGAGGCGCCTAGAATTAATGTCCAAAGAAACTGGTAGGTTGATCCACTCTAGACCTTGCCGAGCGTACTACGTGTATGTATTTGATTAGTTCTTTTCAGCTATATAGTGTAATATGAATAACAACTACATATCAAGCCCTTGAGTCCGGTGATACTATCGTAATGTTTCTGCGCCCAATATCACGATATTAATTTATTCTACTCCTGCCTTATGATCATCATTTTTCCTTAAATACTAACTATAGTTATCCCGTTTTCCTTATTTGTTTTATATACCAATACCAGTAATGCAGTACAAAGTACGTAAAGTATACCAGGAACAGAGTACGAGTATGGTTTACAGGCAAGTTAAGTAAAGTTCACAATTCTAGGCTTCTGATTTGGATGATCATTCCTTGATTTTGTATGCATGCGTGCTGATGTTTCGTGCTTTTGAATTTGCGTAGGACTCATTATTTAAAAAATTCTATAATATTACCTTATGTGTTTACAATATTGATTTTCTTTATATGTACATTGACTTGACTATTTATCATCATGCTTTCTTGACTTATTGTGCATATGTGTTAATATTATAGCTTGTTTACTCAGGATTCTGATTGGATTATCGATTTATGTATTGAGTCACTTAAGATTTTGTTTATATTGTTTGCCAACTCTATAAAATTGTGCAGATTTACGTAATCATTTTTAACATTTACGATCGTTGCATATTCGATTATTATTTTTTTTGCAGATATCAGGTATCTACATCGTCTTTGCCCTTAAATATATTATTATTGTTCGCGCATTACATAACCTTAAAATTAATACCTTATTAACGCCCTCTCTACATTGTTTTTCGTAAACTGGCTCTTAAATTGATCGCGTAATTAATCGGATCAAATTAAATGATATCCCGACTCATATTTTTCATTTGAAAGAACAACTGCTTTACTAATTATGAAATTGCATATATAAATTTTATGAAATTATGATAATAACGTGAATTTGACACTGAACATATGCACTTTAAATCAATTGCGAATCAAAATTTGACTACCGTGAATGGGCTGTGGACTAGGAAAACCCGTCTTTGAAGGGGTTTTCCATTTTGAGAAAATGGCGATTATTTGTTGTGAAACCTAAATTTTACCCTTGATTTTTTGTTTATTTTTAAATATCGATTACTGAATAAACAATGTCATATGATTATGAAACACTGATTGACCAATCTAATTTAAATCTTTGGTTGTAAATCTATTTTTAGAACACGATCGTTAAAAAATTGGGTTAACTTTCAAGTTAGAAAATCACGATAATTTATTATATCAGCATAGGGTAAAAAGTAAAATACATGTATATAGAAACCAGCGCTTTAATTTGAATCAAAGACTCAAAATTGTTGAAAAAGTGTCAAAGGCGGGTTTTCCTAGTCCACAACTCAAATAGCCAACTAGAATATCCGGATGGTTGCAATAATTAGATCATGTATATATAATCAGAATCTAATAGGCGTTTAGGAAAAATTATGTTAGATAATTCTATCTATACATAATATCTAGCATAATAGTACACTAATTTCCCCGCTCCTGGTTTCGCGCAACTGCGTTGCGCAGCTACTTATAGAATAAAAAGTGGATATCTTTTGCTGTTCCGTATTGTACAGTACTATTGCACTAATTTAGATGATCGTCTTATTTTAAAAGTTGGGATATTGCTTATTTTTAAAAAAGAATGATAGTGTAAATCTTATTTTAATTCGTTAGCATCGTAAATTTATTTTAAATTTTTTTTGCCAGATGATAAGATTAAAACGAAATTGTTCGAAAACTGATAAGTGTCAAACTTTAATTTGAATTGTTATATCTTACAATACAACCTCTATGACAAATATGGCCCACAGTATTTTAAGATGGACAAGGTTAAGATGTTGTAGACTTGAGTATAGTCACTACTCGACGCAATTGTTCTTCCGTGTACATCTTTTTAAAATATTTTATTTCTTCTGAGGATAATCCGCAAAAAATTTCATTATCGTTGGGAGGATCTTCTGGATTAAAATAACTACACCCTTGATTTTGTTCTATACATCGAGCGCATTTCGTAGCCGACTTAGTGACGTCACGAACGCATCTAATATTTAAAGTTCTACAAGCACGAGTTTCATTATATTGGTTTAATGAATTTAGTGACATATTGGAATTCTTGACAATAATAATCAATTAAAAAATTTCTTGGGGAGTTGGCAGAAATAAAATTATAATATAGGACAAATAAGGTCCAAAGTACTATAAGCTATACCTGGCGTATGTAAGCCAAGAGATTTTATTAATTCACATGTATTTTTTGTCTTCTGACTTCTTACAAAGTCAGTCCATTAATACTTATTATTTGTTTTATATTGAGGATATATTTGAATTGCTTTTACACAAATTTAATGGCAAGGAGTCAATACAGTTTATCCTTTAACGATGCGAGGCTTCTAAATTCACAGTTTAGCAAAAACACAGATACTTATAGAAAGAGACAAGTTTATGTGGGAATATTCTAGTGCTTATGGCAAGGTAAAAAATTGACTTAAATAGTAGAAAAAAAGAATGATTGTTTTCTTATGTTTTACAATAATATGCTTCTATTATATTGAGGTAATACTAAATACGTGCCACGTACGCATGGATTTGAAATCGACTGTAGTTTTAATTATAATAGTGAACACTTAATTAGTCAAATTGCTGGGATAGATACTCACGTACCTATTTTTAGCTCGCTCTGCAACTTGGTCGATATAATTGGGTCGTCTTAAGCCATGTACCCACGTGATATTTTGTGTAAATCAACCAACCGGAGTTGCGAAATTTTGTTTACATGAAAAGTCAAAAAACACAAGAACATAAAAACAGTATTCTAAACCTGTCTTGGGCCATTAATAAAAACTGCCGGGAAGGCAATTTTACTTATATGCTGGTCCTGACCTAAACCTGATCCTAGTGCTAAACAGGCTATAACCCTAATTTTAACTAAAATTTCAATAAATCACGTGGGTACATGGCTTTAGCCATCCCACATAATTATTAATTTAATGCACGATCTCAAATTTGTGGAACTCGGTATTACTAAATTTGGGGAACGTCTAAAGCAGAGCAGATTCTCATAATATATATTTTATTGAATTAACTTAGGGTTAGGATCATCTTACATTAGGGTTAAGTAGATTTTAGGTATTGTAGTTATAAAATATGCAAAATTACTTTCCGACATTTTTAAGTAATTGCCGTTTTTTTGTATGTTTAGGTTTTTTGCTTTTCTTTCTTGTTTAGCTTCGCCAAGATCATCAAACTTCTATGATTTGATTGGTCTGTTGTCACGTGATTTTGCGCCGCTTTAGACAACCCCTAAATATTTAGTGTAACAATAACTAACTAATGACGAGAAACCACACGCAGCAAAGATCGATAAACAGATTTATCTAATTTTAGATCGCTTTTATTAAAGAAGCTATGCAGATAAAAAAAATTAAAAAAATAATAATTAAATGTTGAAACAAACCTAAACTAAAGCTCCAATCGATTTTGAAGTTATTTTGATTTTAATCAATAAAATTCTTACAGATCAGCCAATAAAACTAAACTTGACTCACCAAATAATAATTCCTAAAAACCACAATCGTTCTTTATAAAGAAAATACATTATTTTTATGCAATAATACCCATATTCTAATTGGGAATGTTTGCAAATGTTATTTTTAAACCATGTATGTTATTTTCAGGTAGTACAGCATATTAGTGATAAAAACTTTAAATAATAATTTTTTTAAAAAATACTTTGGTAAATTGAAAGGTTCTTGCTATACTATATTGCAATTACAGTTATGATAAGTTAAACTTTATAATAATCTTGAAATTGACATTTAATATAAAACTAGCGTCTGATCACATTCTAACGGTCGTGGATTATTTTTGAAGAGTTATGTTATTAGTCCAATTTATGTAAGAATGTACTTGCATAAAGCATCATTTAAATTGACAGTTAAGTTGATCAAGTAATGTTTTAGATAAAAATTGCTTTAAATGAAGATTTGTATTTTAAAAGATAGCTTTGATAAATTAATATATAAGGCACAATATCGTTATTGATTATAAAGACATTATATATGACTTAGATTAAATATATACACATGTATCAAAATATTTTGACAATTACACATAATGCCAATTTGCTGTTATATGCAGTGTTTAAAATTCAAATCTAAAGTTATGTTCTCAAAAGAACATAATTTAAATTTTTATTGTTCTCAAAAACTTTTTAATGTTCATTATATATTAAATAAATTGAATATTAATTTTTAAAAAAAGTTCATATTCTATACTTATAATTCACATACTAAATTCATACTTATCTATTAATAATTTTTTAAAGTTTGTATATAATTCTTTATATTTTTTCAATATAACACAATATATTATACAATTCAATTTCTAATAATTTTGTTAAATTTCAAGTGTTTTTCATATTTGCTTATAATAAAACAAGACTTTCTATAATATTTTACTGATGCTACTATTGGTTAATGTGATAAATTAGAATCAAATTAATTTGATATTTAACTATTTAAATTTAATACTAACAAATACTTTGTATCTTTTTGCTTGCTTAGTATTAGCATATCATTTGACACAAATCATCTATATAAGTTTATACAATAATAATACTATTGAACAATTAAAGAATATTTTATTTTAAAAATCTTTAAAGATGATATTATTAATATTTATTTGTTATCTATATTGTGCAACTTTAAATATATGTGCTATACATAGTATGTATATACATATGTACATATTTATATACATATATATATTTATGCAGAATTTGTCATGATCAAATTACATTATCTAATTGATGAATTTTATATAATTTATTGTTCTTATTAATAAATCTAGAACATATAAATTTTATAAATGTTCTCTTTGAACCAAGAGAACCTTTTCTAAATATCAATGTTCTTAAAAAAATTCAAATGTTCATTGAGAACCATGAGAACATTGAATTTTAAACACTGGTTATATGTATAAATTTTTAAAGAAATTTATAATGAAATCTTGAAAATAAAACTAATTGATAACCATTATTCAGCTAGCAAACCTTAAATGATCTCAAAAATATGACTTCTGAAAAAAATGAATAATATAATAGAACACTACTTTATTTTTACTATACATCTTGTTTTTAAAAATCACTTTATAACTTTAGCAAAATGTAATAGTATTTTAACACATTTAGGATTGTAAAATTGCCAAAATTTTGTGTAATTTGGTGAATTTTCTGTAAATTTGTTTCATGTAACTTAATAATATTATCATATGCTTTCATGGATTATATGTGCAACAGACGTTCAATAATGGTAGCTAAGTTTTCATAGTGATAGAAATATTAAGTCATTTGGGCTGAACTAGTTTGACTGAGTTTTTAACTTAGAACGTTTGGTCAAGTATGAACCGGCGGAACTAGTTCATTTATTAGTTTATTAAATGAAGCACGTGATATAACTAGCTAGGTTTCTTCACGGGAATAATGCATATTATGGAATTATTTAATTTATCTTGCTACTGTATTATTAAATTTTTGTAATATAGGATAATTATTGTAATGAATCATTTAATTTATTTTCATGATATTAAATATGTAAAAATTATTGTTAATTTATCTTGCTATATTAAATTTTTGTAATATAACGATAAAAATTGTCAAGATATTAAATACGTAAAATTATTGTAATTATTTAATTTATCTTATTATTAAATTTTTTGTCATATAGCGATAATAATTGTAATGAATCATTTAATTTATTCCAAGATATTAATATGCAAAATTATTGTATCATATGAATACTTAAAAATTTGTATACTTTAAATAAAATAAAATGCTTCTCATAGTATAGTACAGTTATATCTAATATTTTCGCTTTTACATATCGGAGTATAGAAATTATGTACGTGTCGGGTATTGATGGATATTGAAAAAAGATTATCAATCTAAATTCGTGTTAAAACCTAGTTAGATTCAATGTAGTGCACTGCCAGTTCGAACCAAACAATCTATTTTAAATGGTTTAACATCCCTACATAGTGATATACATATCACGTGTGAAATTCAAATACGTGACATAACCATAAACACATACCTTGCAGCCAAATAATTGTGGAAAATAATACAGCACATACTATAACTATTAATTCATCAAATTTATTTCTCCCACCAATTGTAAATAGACAATAGTATATATTTATTCATGTTAATGCATATTATTTATTTTATATTTAAAAGAAGTGAAGCAAAAAATATAAAAATAAAGTAATGACAGCAATAGTAATTTCTAATTATATATAAAAATTTACCAAAATTAAACAGACTGGCCTAAATATCGCCTTATCCTAACTCTAAACTAACCCTATTCTAGGCCATATGCTTGTCTGTTATAATGTAATTGTCACAGATTAAACTGGTTCTTTATTTTTTAAAATCAGGTAACGAAATTTTTGCATAATCATGATTTAGTTGTCAAATAAAAAAGAAAAGCAGAATCTTTCTCGAGAAATTATAGCTATTTAACTTTAAAGCCAAATTTAGATTTAAATTATTAAAAAAAAGAATATAATTAATATATATATATAAAATATATATTGCATCACTAGAGCAATAAAATCTTTTAAGTAAAATATTCTAAAGTAAAATATTATCACTATTGTAAATATCTGTTGTGCAATTTTTAGTCTCCAATTTTGAATTCTTTAAATATACATTTTACTATTTTTTCAGCCAATAGTTCCTCACATTATTTCCCTCAAAAAGATTGTTTATGCATAAAAAATAGATATTCTCTTTGAAAAATCATTCTTTTATGTTTGGGATTCAGAAATATTTTATTAAAAAGGAAGCTTTAAGCAAATTTATCAGGAGTATTCTTCCTTTAATAAATTGGAAAAATTTATTTCAAAACAGTGTGAGGAATCCAAATATTTTGATAACATTACAGTAATTGATCTACTATTGGAATCTAAATATTTAGGTAGTGTATCGGGAAAACTTTTAATTAATTGGTCAGCATTTAGGAACTCTATTTTTACATCATCAATTTTTTCAGATTTGATAATTTCACACATTTGATCAATTTTTAAACAGATATCTTTAACAGTGGGCCTTTTTTGAGGATCTAAATCCATACATTGTTTAGCCAACTCAATATAGCATTTTGGAGTTCCATCAGCAAATTTTGGCCGCAGCCCGAAAAAAATCCTTTCCGCAAGATCAGAATCAGAACAACATTTGTAATCATTGAAAGCGCTTTGTCCATTTGACATTTCTGCCATAATTATACCAAAACTATATACATCAGATTGTTGAGAATATGATTTTTCATCAAATACTACTGGGTCTGTATAATGTAGTATACCATAAATTGTATTTTTTGACACTTTTGCATCAGCAAAAATTGTAAGTCCTAAATCTCCAATTTTAATTAATTCTTTGTCTTCATTTTTACAAATTAATATATTTTTTGAATGCAAATCACGATGTATTAATCCGCGTTCATGAATCTGTGCCAATCTGCATGAAAATTGAATTGTGTTAACTGATGTCTGTTAAATTTGTAAAATAAATTACATAATATATACCCTTTTATAATTGATTGTAGTCTTGTGAGTTTCTCTTGCCACGGAATATCTTTATAACTTTCTGAAAGACTATCAAACAAGCTACCGCCTTCAGCATACTCCATTACTATATAAAATTTACATGATTCCAAATTTTGCGTAAGCCCATAATAATTTAAAATGTAATCATCAGAACATGTAATTTCAAATTGAATTAACTGTTTATTTGAATAAAAAAATTTTTTAAATATGATAGAAAACAAAATAAAAATTTGAAAATAAATACGATTACCTCATTTGCAATATCTACAGAAAGATCTTTTGAAGATTTTAAATATTTGAGAGCTACCTTTCTTTCCACTCCTAAATTATTCACCCAAGTGGCTTGAAAAATTTCACCAAACCCACCTTCATTCAAAACTTTAATATCCTGAAGTTCATTATATGGTATAAATGATCTAATACCCTTTGTTTCATTGTGGCCGTTCATGAGCCTTTTAACAATTGTAAATTCCAACACAGTAGAGCCATTATCGGGTTTGATATCCAGTGATTTTTTAAGGTCTAAATATGCTTCATAATATTTACCCATAATTTTATATATAATTCCCCGATAATATAATGTCTCGGAACAATTTGGATTTACTTCCAGTAATAAGTTAGCGTCTAAAAGTGCTTTATCAAATTCACCTAACTTGTTATAACACTTTATGCGTTGTTTTAATGCATCTAAATTGTTTGCGTTAATTTCTAATAATTTATTTGCATATGAAAGTGCTTCAATAGGTTTATTGAGTATTGTATATATTTCGGAGCATTTAAGCAACAAGTAACAATTTTTTGGCGTCAATTCCAATAGTTTACTACAATCTGAAAGTGCTTTCTCATATCTACTCATTCTATAGTATATATCAGCGCGTTCCAATAGTGTAGCAGCGAGAAATTTTTTTGGTGCTAATTCAAATAGTTTATCATAATCTAAAAGCGCCTCGTCAAATCTACCCAGATTTCCATACATACGTGCACGATTAAATAATGTTACTATATCCCAAGTATCATAATTTTGTTGTAAATTCAGATATCTATTAAAATCTGAAAGCGCCTTGTCATATTCCTTTAATATTGCATAAATTTCTCCGCTATCACATATTGCGTTAGCATTATTTGGATCTAATTTTAATGATTTGTCAAAATCAAAAAGTGCTTTTTCATATTCATTTAACATTTTATAGGTTTCTCCGCGGCTTATTAATGCTCTTACATTATTTGGATCTGCATTCAGCAATCTATCGAAATCTTTTATAGCATAATCATATTTACCTAATAGTGCATAAATTGCTCCACGTCCATATAATATTTCTAAATTATCCGGTTCAATTTCTAAAGATTTATTGAAATCTGAAAGTGCTTCGTCAAACTTTTCCAATAATCTATAAGTCTTTGCACGGCTAATTAATGCTTTTAAATTGTTCGGCACAAATTTCAAGAATTTATTGAAATCTGAAAGTGCTTCATCATATTTATGCAATCTAAAATAGGCATATCCACGATCCAACAACGTAGAGACATTATAATGTTTCGCTTCAAGAGACATGTTTAGATCAAAAATAGCTTCATCATGTTTAAATAATTCTATATACGTAAATCCACGATAGACCAATGCATCAGCATTATCTGGATCCATTTTCAGTGACTTATTTAGATTTGAAAGAGCTTCTTCGCATTCTCCTAATTTCCTATAAGCTACTCCACGATACATTAATGCATAGGCATCGTCTGGTTTTGTTTCTAGTACTCTATTAAAATCAGAAAGCGCTGCATTATATTCACCTAATGTAATGTAGCATTGGCCACGAAAATTTAACGCAAAATTATTATTAGGATTTATTTCCAATAAACTGCTTGTTTCAAATATTGATTCGCTATATTTGCCCATATATGCATAGGTTATAGCACGATTAGTTAACATCTCAGTGTCATCTGGCTTTATTTCCAGAAATTTATTAAAATCTGAAATTGCTTCATCATATTTACCCATATTCAAATAGCTTGTCCCACGGTTAATTAACATATTGGTGTTATTCGGCTCTATAACTAATAATCTATTAAAATCTGAAATTGCTTCGGCATATTTACCCATCTTCATGTAGGTTGTCCCACGGCTGGTTAGTACCTCTGCATCATCCGGCTTTAATTCTAGTAATTTATTAAAGTCTAAAATTGCATCTTTATATTTTCCCAATTGTTTATAAATTTCTCCACGTTTCCTTAATGCTAGATCATTAGTCGGTTCTATTTCCAGTGCTTTACTAAAATCCGAAAGCACCTTTTCATCTTCACCTATCGAGTAATGAGCCTTCACACGATTTATTAATCCAATTGTATATTCACTTTCATAATCATGTTGAATTTCTCGGGATCTACTAATGTCTGAATGTCCTTCATTAAATTTACCCATCTTCATATAAGTCGTTCCACGGTTATGTAGTATAGTAGGATGGTCAGGATCAATTTCAAGTGACATGTTAATGTCCAACAATGCTTTCTCGTAATCACCTAACATCCTATATGCCATTCCTCGATTATTCAAACATTTTGCATTGTTGGGTTCAATTTCTAGTGACCTGTTAAAATCAGAAATTGCATCTTCATATCTGCCAAATATCACATACGCTATTCCGCGGACACCTAACGTCCAGGAATCATAGTGATTTATTTCCAAAGTTTTGTTAAAATCAGAAATTGCATTGTCATATTGGTTTAGCGAAAGATGTGTCATCCCACGCAATTTGAGTACTGAGGCATCGTTTGGATTGATTTCTAATATTCTGTTAAAATCTAAAAGTGCTTCATTGTATTTCCTTAATTTAGAATAAGTTTTCCCCCGAGATTTAAATACTGAAGCATTAAATTTACTCAAATCTTTATACGTTGTTTCGTGATTGTGAAATGCAGTCGAATTAATTTCAATAGATTTATTAAAGTCAGAAAGTGCTTCATCATAGTTTGCCAACGATAAATAAGTTATTCCGCGGTTCATTAATGTCCAAGCATTACCCGGATCAATTTCTAATGATTCATTGAAATCTATAAGTGCGTTATCATACTTATTCAGCTGATGATAAGTCATTGCCCGGGCATTGAGTGCTAAAGAATTTTTTGGTTCGATTTTTAGTGATCTAATAAAATCTGAAAGTGCTTCGTTGTATTTTCCCAAGATCATATAAATTTCTCCCCGAATTGATAAAATTAAAGCATTATTTGATTCAATTTCCAGCGATCTATTAAAATATGAGAGTGCTTTCTTATAATTGCCAGCATTTTTATAATATTCTCCAAGATTATTTAATGCGTCAATAAAAGTTTTCCCACGATCTTGTTCATTAAAATCTGAAAATGATTTCTCATGTTCAATACAAATTTCTCCACACAATTTTAGTGCTGAATCATTATTTGGTCTGAGTTTTAATAATTTATTAAAGTCCGAAATTGCCTCGTTGTATTTATTCAAGATTTTATAGGTCATACCCCTATTCCTTAATGTGTAAACACTATCCGGCTTAAGTTCTAAAGATTTATTGAGATCTAAGAGCGCTTCATTATATTTATTCAACATTATATATGTTACACCTCGATTTCTTAATGAAAAGGCATTATTTGATTTAATTTTTAGCGCTTTATTAAAATCAGTAAGCGCCTCATTATATTTTTTTAATAATCTATAAGTTTTTCCACGACTTCTTAACGCCCAAGCGTTATCCGGTTCTATTTCTAGTGACTTATTAAGATCTGAAAGCGCTTCATCGTATTTACACAATGCTCTGAGTGTTGATCCACGTCCTCGTAAAATAAGTGCATTATTAGGTCCAAGTTTTATTGCCTCGTTAAGATCTGTAAGTGCTTCATAAAATTTATGTTGACAATAGTAAGTAACCCCACGTTCTGCTAAAGCTGCTACATTATCTGGTTTTATTTCCAAGTATTTGTGAAAGTATAAGATTGCATCATTATATCTACCTAAAATTCTATAAGTTTCTCCATAAATTGTTAGCGAATATTCATTGTCTGGCTCTATGTTTAGTGATTTACTGAAGTCTGTAAGCGCTTCTTCATATTTGCCCATTTTTTTATAAGTTTCTCCGCGAATCCTTAATATATATGCATCGTCTGGTTTTATTTCAAGCAATTTATTAAAATATGTGAGTGCCTCTTCAAATTTACACAATTTTTTATAAGTTTCTCCACAAATCCTTAACATATACGCATCGTCCGGGTTTATTTCAAGCAATTTATTAAAATCAATAAGTGCATCTTCAAATTTATTCAATTTACTATAAGTTTCGCCACGCTTTCTTAATATATATGTATCATCTGGTTCTGTTTCTAGTAATTTGTTAAAATCCATAAGTGCTTCTTCATATTTATCCATTTCATAATAAAGTTTGACCATGACTTATCAATAAAATTTTATCCATTTCCTCAGAATTTGTCAGTGCATAAACTGTATCGTCTGCCAGTGATCTATTGAGATCTGCAAGTGCTTCTTCATGCTTATTTAATTTATTATAAATTTTCGCACGATTCACTAATGCATACGCATCGTTCGGTACTATTTCCAGAAACCTATTAAGATATAAAAGTGCTTCTTCATTCTTATCTAAAATTAAATTAAGCATCCCACAATTAATAAGCGAAAACAAATCATTAGGTTCCATGTCTAGTATTTGATGCATAATCACAAGTGCTTCATCAAAACTTTCTATTTGCATATGAGTCGATGCACGTCCATATAATGTTTGAATTTCATTTTGGTCGGAATTTGCAATATGAAGATAACTAGTACGGAGTTCATCCAAGGGATAGCGAGAACCTAAGCTAATATTTTCAGTTTCTGGTCCATTGAAAACATCATATATTCCAGATTGTTCTGAAGAATTTGATTCCATTGTTAATGTTCAAAATTATATTGGCTTATGAAGCAAACAGTTTCTTGGATCTTTTGCTATATTTGGGATTCAAACACTATTTTCCATCAGTGATAATAGTTTTCGATGATTTTTTTTAACATATGCTTAAATTAATTTTTAAAAGAGTGGTAAAAGTTGATGTATTTTGAGAAATAATATTTATATCGATGTGCCAGCTTTTTGATGTTCGTTCTCAGTTGACTGAATGTTTGTTACGCAGAATTTTTATGGAAATATTAAAACATTACAAAGATATGCTTCATCGGTTTTCTAGTGGGAATTTGTGGGCTTTAACTTTACCTTTTCTTAAAAATCATTATCATCCTACGTGTTTAGCCGAATATACTGAAAATATTAAGGTTCGATTTTATAGATATATAGATACTTTTTTAAATTCCATATTGAAGAATTTCTAAAGCTTCACAATTTAATTGAATTTGCCCATCAATATATATTTGATACGCATTTTATTGTTTGTAGGTATTTACGCAAACATGACCACTAAAATTTACAGACTGAAATTAGAATGGGATTATGCGCGATGTTTTTATTTTTACGCCAACATGAACGTTTTTTGGAAATTTCTCGTTGTTCTGCTAAAACTCCGTAGAAACCATTCACATGATAGGTTAATTTTGTAGATTTACCCTAAAACAAAAAAAACGATTCTTTATAGAATTTTCCTAGCATATTCAAATTCATATATTTTGATCCATTGTTGATATCTCGTGATATAGTTGTTAAATTGATATCATTCGAATCGTTTTACAAGATGATTTGAATAGTATTAAAATCATCACTAGATTACGAGATATCAATTATAAATCAAAGTATACAATTTGATTAGGATAGAACATTTCCATATAAGTTTTAATGTTTTTGTTATGTTTTTGTGCATGAGACCAAAGATGATTATAAAATTTATTATTAATAAAAATTGCATTTTATCAATGATGATAATATCTATTTTTACCTAATTTGGTTATGCAGTGTAATCTTCTTTGCTTTTACTATTTATACATACCATCTAATTCAGAGTTTGTCCGTTTAAACGTTTTTGATTGGTTACCTGTGAATTGGTATAATCCAAAATCTGTAACAGAGAATATGGAACTATTACATTCTTGATCGTCCGCATGATTGTCAAATTTGAGGATCGTCTAAGTCGTCACGTAATTTTTACTATTAGAAACTAGAATGTGGTCATGGGGCCGACTTTGATAAATACCGATAAGTCTTAGGTAGTAGATTTTTCGAGGTATTTTATTTTTTGTATATAATAAATAATAATAAACAAACTAATCAGATAGATATACAGTCTAACCTCCCAAAACTGATACACTCGGTAAATAAACTTTATATCAGTTAAGAGGTTATTTAATAGATGTAACATCATATGACTTTTGTGAATTGTGATTGGCTAGTTATAGTCTAATCCTAAAAAAAAAACAAAAAAAAAGTAAAAATTCAAAAAAAGAGGATTAAAAAAAAGGAGAAAGACAAATTAAAAAAAAAATTGGCTTAGGAAAAAAAAGACCTAGCAATGATTTTCAATTCGTTGATTGGCTCACATTTTTAGGTTTGATTATAGAACATGAAACTCCTGGCTTTCAGCTATATTTTGTTAGCCCAAAGTTTTATTTTCCCATGTTAGCACTCATATCTGTAGTAAAATAAGTAAAATAATACATACATACATATAATACAGCCTGTATGTATTAGTTTAGAACCAACTCATACAGGCACCCATGTGGGTAATCTGTGGGTTGACCCATGGGTGATCCATGGGTTGACTACTTGGGTGGGCCATAATTCAACTAGGCCACCAGCAGGTGATCCAGGTGATATTTACCTGTGTTGGAACACTAATGTGAGTATGTACAAAATAAAAATTGATTCATAATTCATTATTATTGATAAACTAGCACATGATCATGTGGCGGCTTCGCCGCCAGGTATGATTTAATTTCGGTCATGTTAAATATTACTAATAAGTTAATCTTTTTTTAAATTTGATAATTTGGTCTGATATACCAGGATAAGTCTTTATTGATTTGCAATCATAGATATGATTTATGCATAATTGAAGTGAAAGGATATAGTCTTAGAAATAGACAAGATGTTATCTAGTTATCAACGTAAGACGTTGTGTATTTAATCCATAGCATTGGCTGATGGTTTTCCAGGTTTAACAATGTAAGTGGGCATTAATGTGAAAGTGACTATTATAGATAGGATTTGCCTGATCGGTTAACTATTATCGGTCTATTTGTGATTATCCTTAATAACGAACTTATAAATTATATAGGCTTAAAGTATTATCATTTTTAATAATATTAGAAATGAAAAAAATCTTGTTAAAGAAGATTACGTGTTAAAAAATATATACGAAAGAATTTATCATATAAAATTAGAGAATGTGTAATGTAGGATAAATATGATGTTTATTATTAATAAATTCGAATTCATCAAGGGTTTAATAGAAGAATAAAATTAAGTGAACTAACACTATCTTTTAAGCTTTTAAAAAAAAATTAAATTGAATTCTATCTCTATCTCGACCTTTATCAAGATGATTCAATCTTTAGCTTATGGAAAAAATTTTGTTAATAATATTTTAAATATAATACTCAGATTATGTAGAAAAGAGTATTAGCTTAAGTTTTTGCATTATTAGGAAGTTTAGCGGTATGTACAAATTTATCTAGATTTAGATCTTACATGTAATGTCTCAATTTTCCTTTTTTTTTGGTCGATTATTTCAGCATGTAGAGTTTACGTATAGTTAATATGTGACTAGGACTATGAAAATAGTAAAAGTAATCTTTTTTAAGTGAAGTTTTGGGGTTAACGATTATTTTTTATTATTCTTGCACAGTGTTTATAGACATTCTTTCGAAGGTAGTGTGGTTTCTATAGTGATTTTTGGTAGTAAATGAATTTAAATTGTAAGTTATAAGTAAGTAATACAATCTAGTAATCTAAATAAGTGAAAAAGGTAAAGCGTCGTGCTAATGCTATGAGTCTTGTGAATTAAATAAGCTAAAATAATGTGATAGCTTAAATTACTTACTAAATCTTTGTTCAAATTACAGAATAAACTTTTGTTAAATTTCTATCTTATACAGAGTTTAATAACACATTTTATGCAACTTGAGTATTGGAATNTTATTTCAGCATGTAGAGTTTACGTATAGTTAATATGTGACTAGGACTATGAAAATAGTAAAAGTAATCTTTTTTAAGTGAAGTTTTGGGGTTAATGATTATTTTTTATTATTCTTGCACAGTGTTTATAGACATTCTTTCGAAGGTAGTGTAGTTTATATAGTGATTTTTGGTAGTAAATGCAATTTAAATTGTAAGTTATAAGTAAGTTATACAAGCTAGTAATCTAAATAAGTGAAAAAGGTAAAGCATCGTGCTAATGCTATGAGTCTTGTGAATTAAATAAGCTAAAATAATGTGATAGCTTAAACTACTTACTAAATTACTTATTAAACCTTTGCTCAAATTATTTTTTATACCAGTGTTATAAGTGGTGCTTTGCGCCACACATCTTAGTTAATAATTTTTTTAACTATAATAGATTTTACTAACTATTGCAGTACATACAGTATGCAGTTAAATTATACTTAGACTGTTTGAAATTACAATTTCGTTTAACATTCTCCCTCCTCATTTTCAAGAGATCCCCTTTGAAATTAAACAGGCCAATCAGAACGTTCATTATGTCTGAGATTCCAATAAGTCATGCTTATAAGCCAACCAAGAATAGTGTGGTTATTTTTGAAATATAACATAATGTTTGTTTAAATTGACCCCCTCTCCACTGTGTTAAAGCTTCATAAGTGAATTAAATGAAATTATAATTTAAATGGCCTTATTATAATTTCTAACTATGAGTAACTGTAAAAAATTCTGGTACAGAATTCGTATTCCAATGAGTATAGTATGTGTTAATTTAGTTTGTATCAGATTTATGTGATTTCGATCATGAAAATTCTGTGACAAATTTACTTACCATTCTTGTGAACGAAGCACATAGTTGAATTAGCTTGCATTAAATTATTATAAAAAATCTTGTTATGAAACTTACTTGCTATCTACACAGTATGTGGTTAAGGTTAATATAGTTTGCATTAAAATCGCATGATTACTATCGTGAGTTATGTAAAAAATTTGTTACAAACTTTATTTATTATTCTAGTAAAGTAAACCCCTTAAATGAATTAGTGACATTATCTTGAATAACTTAAATAATTCAATTACTAAATTGTTGTAAACTCAACAACTAAACTAAGGTGAATATGTCCCTTAAAAAAAATTATTAACTTCAGTTAATAAGTGATCATTAGGTTCATATACATACTAAGTCAGTATGAATAAAAATTAGGTTAATTGCTTACCTTAAATATAGATAGTTTGACCAATTAAAAAAGATTTCTATTGTAAAAAAATCTGTTATATAGTATGTAATTAAGATCGTATTAGTTTTGTATTGGAATTATCGTAATTTTATCATGAATTACTTTTTGAGCATACCTTCTATTCTGGTGGACACAGTGATTAATTTGCATTAAAATTATCATGATGTTTATTGTGAATTATTCTGGTAAAAAAATATACTCATTCCAGTAATATACAGTATGTGGTTAAAGTTGAGTTAGTGAATTGAAGTTGCATGATTTCTTCTGTGAGTCGCTATAGCAAAACTTGCTCTTTCAGTGATACATAATGTGTTGTTAAGGTAGAGTTAAGTTTGTATTGGAATCATAATTTCTATTGTTAATTACTAAAAAAATTCTCTAGGTTTGTATTAAAGATTTCTATCAAGCGTTACAGAATAGCAGAGTTTTTTTTCAATTTTTAACAACCGCCCTACCTTATTTAGTGCTTCAAGGGTGCATCGATTGTAGACTGGATTTGCATGAGGAGAGTATCTCCCTGTATTTAGAATACAAACTAAAAATTCCAATTATAGAACATGATTAAAAATTTGCTTTGTGTTCGCAAAGCAGGAAGGTGCTCTCCTCATGTAAATCTGGACTACAATTGATGCATTCTCAATGCACTAAAATTAGGTAGGACAAACATTAAAAATCGAAAAAGACTCTGCTTTACAAAGACTTAATATTTTGATGGCAATTTTATATGATCCTATCATGAAATAATGTAAAAATTAGCATGGATCTTGCTCACTATCCCGGAGATCATAGTATATAATTAAAGTTGAATTAGCTTGCATTGGTATTACTGTAAAAAGTTCTATTACAAAACCTACTTACTATTCCAGTACACATAGTATCCAGTCAAGGTTGAGTTATTACCGTAAAGCATCCTATTTTATTATTCTAGTGGAAAGGTCGTTGAGAGGTTATATAAGTAATATGCATGGTTCTCTGTAATTTTCTCTGAAAATTCTACTGTTTTTGGGTATAATTTTATTTGTAAAGCATAATGTTTGCTTATTTCTGTTCGAAAACTGGATGGGTTGCTCTTATTCATTGTTAATATTCGGTATT